>SNQJ01S0103560.1:0-10981 GCA_010110895.2 Picea sitchensis
TTTGTCAAGATCTGATTGGACAAAGGATTGGAGGTCTTATTGCAGCCTTCGCTATTCCCAATGTTAAATATCTTGACCTGTCCAAAGTATTTGGTAGTATATGGTCTTTTTGAATTATATATTTTATTATGCATTGGTCGACGATGGATTAATTCTAGCAGTAGTTTGAATGTCTCCCTTAGAATTTTATGCTGGGTAGAATACATTCTCTACCATATTACTATATCTGATTTTTGCTTTATTGTTGCATGCTTCGAGAGAACAGGCTTGCCACACTACATATTTTCTTAAATGCTTGCACAGGCCTATCCCTTCGACGGTCCTGACAGTCTTAACTGTTTACCTAACAACTCTAGCAGTGTTAAATGATTATTGTACAGATGGGTTGCAATACAGTTTCGTTCATGGTCGGCATCGGTGCTCGAGTGTTCGATCCTTGTTCGGTGCTTTGTTCCATGGTTCTGGTTCTTGTTTGATTCAACTTTGCAAAGTTGAGGTCCTACAATTGTAGTTCAAGCTCTTCGTGGTTGTTCACTGGTTTGTTGTTTTTCAACTTTGCAAGCTGTTGGACCTATTGTTGCGGTTTGCAGTTTTTGGGGCTGAGCTCTTGTTGTCCTTTGTTGAGAGGTAAGTTTCCCTGTTGTTGTTGTTTTTCAATGGTGGCAGTCCCACCATCTTTATCTATGCTCTTAGTTTATGTTCCTGGAAAGCATGTGTCTTGCAATGCAGAGGGCTTTACGAAAATTAGTTGGGAGCCATCAAAAGAGGGAACCATCAGGCGGGGTCTGTACACAGGGTATGCTTTCATTCTGTGGGTGGGAACACTGCGTCTACCTGTTCTATTTCTACTGAGTAAAGTTATTGTTTTATTTATTTCTCTGTTTTCTTGTCATCTGTTGTGGGGACTAGGGGGGATTGAAGTTGAGAAGAAGAAGGTTCAAATATACATATGGGAACTGGTGCCCTGCTTTGTTGTTTTTTTCTATTTTGATTTTTTTCTCATGTTTTTCTCTGTTTTCATAGAAAGTGAAACTATGTAGCAAATAGCTTCAAAGTGATAGTCGAAGAGATGAACGAGGTAATAGATGTTGAGTTGTATGAAATAGTTGCACAATCCATTGTACATGACAGCATTGATGTGGTTTTGCATAGCAATTCACTTTTTAGATTGGATGCATTCTCGTATACTGTTGGGGATTGCCTTTTTGATACATTCCAGGTTCTATTGCTTTTCCTCTATTCGTCGATCGAGTTGTGCAATGGATTGATAGATTATTTCTTAACCTGTTTCAAAAATGGCGATGCCAAGGCTTTGCAATCCTATGAATATGAACTAGAATCTGATTTTCTTCGGCAGTTGCATGGAATAAAAGATGTCACTACGTATTTTTCAAAAATGTGGTTGTCTGCATCTCCAGTTCTGCCTCCGCATGAGAGGGGACTTTGGGGAGATACATTTTGTATACGATGGCTATCTAACTGGCTAAATATATCAGTTTCCATTTGG
The DNA here is from genome assembly GCA_010110895.2 of Picea sitchensis. Taxonomy (NCBI): domain Eukaryota; kingdom Viridiplantae; phylum Streptophyta; class Pinopsida; order Pinales; family Pinaceae; genus Picea; species Picea sitchensis. The sequence goes on from SNQJ01S0103560.1 coordinate 1,508, forward strand.
GCATTGACAAGAAAAACAAGATATCTACTATTCAATAAAATTGCATCTGACAATCCATATTGCATCTTGTTCCATGATGCCAATGCCCTCACCGACCATTATGAACCACTGGTGTACAGAAAAATGCCCATATGCAATATAGAAGTTCCTCATATATACTTGTCCTTTATTTGCAAATACCTTCAATCGCAATGCAAAGGGATTTTGCATGGCATAGATTGCCATGGTTTACAGCTGGCAACAAACGTTGTGTCTAGCTGTGGAGATAGTCTATTCAATGAAATTTGTTGTTTGGTACCAGCAGAATTCGATGTTCATTCACTGTGACTTTACACTGTACAGTCCTTTTGCAATGCAATTATAGGCGATAACCAATAGGCTTTTAGGTGCCTGCATTTGCACCTTTGCCCATATCTCATAGAAAATATGCCAGCAGTTGGAAGTTGGTAGGAATACCTTGTGAACATGGCACTTCCATATGAAAAAGGGCATATGGAGGGTTGCAGATTCTATTTGCAATGGTTTTCTGTCATATTCAGGGATAATATCTAGGTGTGGTTTCCCTTGGCAGATGCCACTGTCCATTCCTAGGTTATTGATTCAAATTATGATTGAACAATTGACATCCTTTCGTTGAAAACAGATACAACACATATCCATTATGAACCTTTGCTTGCACATATCAGTAGTTCAGGGTTGACTGTCCATGCCATCCAAGCAACATCGAATTTGCATACACGTGGAATGTTTTTTTGTGATAATGAAAGTCCTCCCAGTTGCGATATGGGCAAACAGGGATTGAACAAAAAAATCATGCGTAAAATTCATGACAATTGTGATGAGGCCATAGATGGCTTAGACAAAAAATGTACAATAAGTTATCACAATTTGAAAAAAATTATTCGTCAAATTCGCCCGACTTCTGATAAGGTCATAGAGACCTTGAATAAAAAACGTAAAGTAATTTCTCAAAAACTGGGTGTAATTGAAATTCATCCCAGTTGCCACCATCTCATCCTGCCCTTGGGAAAGAAACGTAGACTAAGCTACCACAACTTGAAAAAGGTCATGCGCGAGAGAAAAAAATACATTGTTACACTTCCTTTTAGAGAGAAACTCACATATGACAATGTAAAGAAATTTGTTCGTGCATAACAAAGCATAAACAGGTGCGATTGCATATCTGAGAATGGTGATGCAACTGTACGACTTCATGATCTACAAGCAACACCATGCAGTAGTAGCAATGAAAACCAGGAAACAATTTCTACGAATACTTCCCTGCGAAAGAAAAATGTAAGACATAACTACATGAAACAAATTAAAGACACTCCTTCCATTGCATGTGCAATTTGTGAACAATTGAATTTTTCAAAAAATAGTAAGTCTTTCACACCTGATTTGCAAGTAGAATACCTCCGCTTGATAGCCCAGGATAAACCATTTTCCAGTGCGAAAGTTTGTCTTCCATGCAAATGATCGCTTGAAAATGGAAAACTGTCACAGTTTGCAACCCCTGACCGAATAAGATGTAATACAACACTAGCAGATGTAAGTGCACTTACAGAACTCGAGGAGAGACTTGTGTCTCTGCAAATTTCATTTTCCCAAATCAAACCTTGGGGCTATAAACGATCCCAAATGAGCTTAACATGATCAATTATTAATGTGCATGTTCAACTAGATGTTGTGCAAAAATCATTGCACAATCTATTAACAATACAATTACAATCATTGTGGCTCTGAAAAGACGCTTGTGATACAAAAATGCCTATCAGACAGGCAAAGTGCGTGTGCATGTTGTTATGAAAGCATTAAAGGAATTATGTTCCAGAGCCCTGTACAAAGTAGAGAACATTTGTATAAATTCCAACTGGAACGGTGTTCTCGCAGAAGAACATGACAACTCTACATATACTCTTGAAAATCCTAGTGATTTTGATGCAAGTGATGAATCAGACAATGAAACAGCTATTGAAACATTGGTGCATGGATTCACTGATTCACACTGCCTTCGTGACTTGCAAGACAAAATTGTTGAAATTGCACCTACCGAGGGGCAACGTCCACTTGGAATATTCAAGGACAAATTCGCTGAGGAAATGAACTTTCCAACACTCTTCTATGGAGATCCACGTGGCACTGATATTACAAAATGATTCAATTATCATAAAATAGTTCGATGGGAGCTGCTACATTCAAGCGGTTGCTTCTCCTGTCACATAACAAATTTGTTTTTCAAGACAATGTGCATAATAATCGAGCAAGTTCTATCCTGCATGTGGGTCCGAATAAGAAAACGCCAGTTACAAGGAAGAAAGTTGTTCGTGAAGGATGTGAAGTACAAACTTAACCTAGAAAAAATTCTAAAATCTAATATTGGATACATAGATTTCAAAAACATCCGCACCTCTCCTGACTATTTGCAACAAAACAATTTTTTTTTTTTTGCAATGATCCGGCAATTAGGCCTGCCAACATTTTTCGTCACATTTACAAGTGCAGAGCACTGCTGGGATCCATTGGTGGTTGCGGTATCTGACCTGCATAAGAACAGGAAACATAAAAAAGAAACCGATACACTAGAAAATAGCGTCATTGACTACCTCATAAGAAAAGACCCAATGACATGTACTCGCTACTATATACATAGAATAAATGCTTTGAGACAATTGATGCCATGATGAAACATTTTTCGGAAAAATATCAGACTACTTTTTTGTCACTGAATTCCAAAATAGGGGAAATGAACATGACCACGCATTGTTGTGGATAGAGGATGCACTAGTGTACTGAATCGATAACAATTCAGAGATCGAACAATTTGTGGATAAATAAATAACATGCAACACAAATCATTTGGATCCATAACTTGCGAAAGTCCATAGACATTACCATACAAGAAGTTGTAGAAAACGAAAAAACTCACATTGCAAACACAACTTTCCTGTGCCGCCAATGAGAGCTACAAGAATCATAGAGCCAGTTAGTGTAGAGGAAAATGTTGTTGTTGAGAAATCTAAATCCTTGTTCACATTTCTAGAAGAAGGGGGATTTGACGAAATGATGAGCTTTGATTCCTTCTTGACACAGGTACATCTTTTAGAAGATGAGTACATCCAAGCCATACAATGTACGCTTAGGAAACAAACACTTTTCCTTAAATGAAAAATCTCCCATATTTGGAACAATAGTTTTTCCAAGGACATGCCAGTTATGTGGAAAGAAAATATAGATGCGCAATATGTGTTGAATGCATATGCTACAACATCATATTGTACCTTGTATATGATGAAGATTGACAAATCTATGACAAGTGCATTCAGAAAAATACGCAAAGAACATGAAATAAGTCATATTGATGCCATACAAATGATACGCACACTTGGAAATACATTTCTTAATCTTCAAAAAATGTCTGCTCAGCAAGCAGTTCACATTGCACTTTCCTTGCCCCTCACTTGTAGTTCAAGAAAATGTGTCTTCATAAACACAACTACACTTGAAAAACACACATTTGTCCTTAAACCACCGGTTTTGCTGCAACAAGAGCCTGACAATTCAGAGGATGTCGTATGTCACTCTATTATTGATTATTACATCCATCGTCCATCTCCTATTCGACATATCTGCTTAGCAGAATTCATATCGCATTACAAAAAAAATGGTGCACCCATATCAAAAAGAAAAAAACCCTCTGTCATATGATTTGTCAAATACAACAAACATTGTGACTATGAAAACTATTGTAGAGAAAAATTGTTGTTGTATGTTCCATTTGATGAAAATGAAGAGACATTAATGCATAACTTTTGTACATGGGAGGATGCGTATGTTGCATCTGAGACTATGGTGCACATCAATGAAGCTAGATTTACCTACAATGTTAATCCAACATGGGGCGATCTAGAGGTTGCACTTAATGACCTAGAAAACCCTGGCGATCATGATGACACATTCAGAGACCCAAAAACAACCAGAACTGCTTCCGAGTCCTATGACTTACAAGGAGATTTGCCTCGACCTCTAGCAGCTGGAAGTGAAAAACGTATCAATCTTGGTTTTCAAGTTACAAAACATCCTTTCCTAATTGAAAATAATGAATACCACAAAATAAGATGTTTGTTGAATCGTGAACAACAAACAATTGTAAAGGATATTTCTCTTAAAAAAGGCTTAAACATGAACAGTCCTATGCATGTGTTCCTTATTGGCAGAGCAGGAACATGCAAGACATTCACAGCAAAAGCATTGTTCCAAATGCTTATACGAATCTATGATTCAAACAATTCCTCTGATCCTATGAAACCAAAGGGCCTAATAGTTGCATACACAAGAAAATTTGCATACAATGTTGGTGGAACAATAGTCCACTTTGCATTTTTAATGCCTTTTAACAAGTCACAGTTTCTTCCACTTAGAAAGGAAATGTTGGATACATTATCTAATCTTTATGAGGAACTCCAACTTGTCTTTATAGTTGAAGCATCTTTGATTGGGAGTCGGTTCTTGTATTCCATTGACATCCGACTAAGAAGCATAAAACATGTGCAGACGAAACACTTTGGAAACATTGACATGATATTATGTGGGGATCTTTACCAGGCACAACCCATACAAGATTCTTTGATATTTGAACAACCCACGATCAACATGGAAATAGTCACCCATGAATTTTGGAGAGACAATATTAAATGCTTTGAGTTTCATACTACAATGCACCAAACAGATGAAACATTCATTGCAATTTTGAATAGAATGTGCACCAACATCCAAACACATGATGACTTGACCCATATCAATTTGAGATGCTTACGACCTACACCAACAGATCCAACATTCCCTTACCTCTTCTACAGAAATAAGGATGTTGAAAACCATAACAACCACATGCTCTCTCTAATGCCTGGCGATGATATCATCATCAATTCCATTGACTTGGAATAAGAAAACCATGGAAATGTGCCACGACATGAACATTCAATCACTTTACCTTTGCAGCTTGTCCTCAAATTAGAAATGTTGGTTGAAATATATTCCTGCAACTATGATTCATAGGATGGGTTGGTGAATGGTGCAGATGGAATATTGAAAAGCTATACCAAGACAAAAAAAGTGGATGTCCTTTAGATTAAGTTCCATGAACCACATATAAGAAAGCGACAAGCAAGCAAGTTGTCTTATCTATATAATTCAAATACTGGAAGAGATTGGACACCTATTTTGTGAATATTGAAGCCAATATCAACATCAACAAAGACAGGTCAACTGAAGATTCGAAAACAATTTCTGATTAAACTTGCATGTGCACGTACAATCCATAGATCACAAGGACTAACACTTGATAAAGTTGCTTTTCAGCTTGCTGGAATTCAGATACATGAACTTGTCTACACAGCATTGTCCTGTGTTAGAAGCATAGAGTTCTTGTATTTACTAAGTCCTCTCACAAAAGATAACTTCAAAGTGAAATATAAATTTGATATTGAAATGTAACGATTGAGGACCACTGCAAAATGGGAATTTCATTATGATTACCAATCCATACAAACAAATTCATTTGTATCAATTCTCTCACTTAACACATGCAACTTAAATTCACACATGGATGATATACTGAATGACTATGATATAATGCAATTCGATATTCTACGCTTGCAAGAAACACACATGGAATTATGCATGCAGAACAAACAATTCCCAAATCACAATTGCATATCAAGTTACATTACACATGGGGTCATGATACTGGTGAAAAAACATCTACCAATTTTGGACCATATACATATCGAAGAAAACAATGTTGAGTTGGTGGTTGCAATTTTTTTTTCTCATGAAACAGAAGTTGCAATACTGAATCTGTATGCTTCTCCCCATGTAGCATTCTCCAACATAGTACATGTTATTTCCAATGCATTGACCCATTTCCATCTAAATGGACCCATTGTACCTGTAGGAGACTTCAATATCGATATGCTATAAAATACTGGCAGAACAAAAGAATTGGAAAACTACATGTGCAAATACAATCTCCATTTTCTTATGAACAACACAGTCCATATGCAAAATGCGTTAATTGACCATGTCTGGTCCAATGTGCCCATTCCTCAATACAGTATGTTTTTCTTAGACACATATTGGTCTGATCACGATACAATTGGTATTGCACTTGAATTATGACATATACATCAAAGTTATTGCAAACTCATATTTGTATGTTTCATAGAATATATGTATCTTTGATTTGTACACACATAGCTCTAGACGATGTTCTATTCGAATTATAAAATTTACATTGTATAAGAAAAAGAAAAAAAAGGGTACATCCTCCCAAAAACTATTTTTGACTCTATTCAACGTATTCTATTTTTTTTTTGTATATGTACATAGTAGTTTCCTTTTCCTTAACATCTAAACTTATGTTCATATCCATTTTGCTTTGTACTTTTGTTCATAGAAGCAGACATGAAAAGAAAAGGACGCAAATAACTCCTACCCACACACGTAGACCAAACCATGCAAAGGTGCACCCTTTTCCTGCCCGTGTTCCACAGTAAACAGTTTTTCATTTGATTTCTCTGTGTTTGTCAAACTTATTTGTAGCTATGTTTTTTTTTGGTTTTTTCGTTTTGCACGTAGAGGCAACTACCCTGCACATCAGCCATCCAACAGATGCAATGTTGGGCCGACCACCCCGCAAGTCCACTTGTGAATTTCTATATCACCCAACCATAACGGCTATTCACAGGACAAGAAACATTAGAGGCATATTGTACAGCTCACAAGTGCACAATCCAAATAATGGCGTCTAAAATCTCAGCCACCCCACAAGTATGCTTGCCAAATTGTATATCGTGGAACTGTATGTGCTATTTGTAGAACACAGAACAATAGAAGGCTTTTTTTGACCCCTCCCGCCCAAGAACCCGCAAGTATGGAATGCGATATGGGTACATGGTGTATAAAATCTGATGTCGATACTTAATAAAGGTACATATCTAATTTTGTCTCATTTCTACACACACCAATCCGGTAACCACAAAGTTGGTGTTGCACATGAATTATGAAATATGCACTGGGATTTGGACGGAGCCAAGTCCAGGATCCAAATAAGTGGCTAAGTATGGAATAAGGGATCTGTGCATATTTGATATGTATTGCTCGTTTCTGGGATCCCTCCAGCCCTAGAGTAGAATGTTGATCCAGCCAGAACACAAACCCGCTTGTCAAATTATTGTCATAAGCTATTTGTAAGTAACTTAGCAATAGAGCCCCATTTTTTACCCCACCAGCCCGAGAACCCACAATCCAAAACTGTCAATGGTCTATAAAATATAAGCCAACCTGCAAGTCCCCTTGTCTATTTGTATATCGCGGAACTCTGTGTTCTATTTGTAGAACACCAAACAATAGAGGCATTTTTTTGAGCCCGCCCATTTGAGAACCCGCCATCCCGAAAGTGGCAAAGTATGGAATGAAATCCATACATTGCTTTGTTGAGCAATTCCAACTCATGCAGCCTCAACATTGTAAACTCATCAATTTCATTATGCACTTTCACACTTGGTCATTCCTTCCTTGCTTGCTCTTCCTCGTGCTCGTCACCTTCGCATATCTGCATAATAAGAAATAGTGTTTGTGTGTGTGTGTGTGTGTGTGTGTGTGTGTGTGTCTTATTTCTAAATATTTAATGCTAACAGGTCATCGTGCAGGCACCATCTAAGCTTTCATTGATGTGTGCAAGGATCGAGAAGTTCTGCCATCAATGCAATTTATGCGAAGTCTTTTCTTATCCCTTCCCAGTCTTAATTTCAAACGCCATGGAATGTCATTCGCATGCCGCCAACTTGCTTCCTTCCGGAAACCTCCAATCTCTTCCAAGTCTTAATTTGAAATACCATGGAATGTCATTCGCACGCCACCACCTTGGTTCGTTCAAAAAACCTTCACTCCTTAAATGTTCTTCGTCGTAACTTCCACCTTCGCACTTCTAAGAATGAAATAATTAAGCTTTACTTCTAACAGGTCATCATATAACATGCATAGATATTTTCATTAATGAGGATATTTTCCATTCACACGCATGGAAGCAATGTTTTTGGGGGATTATATTTCCCCCTCCAGTTCTTCATTTCGAGCAGCATCTAGAGCAAATCAATGTTTCAACAAAGTAGTGGCACCAGCTCTACAGAAGTTTTGTAGAAATACAGTGAACATCTTCCTCACGACCTTCCCGTGTAGAAGAAGGGAAAAAGAATTGCAAGGGAGGCAGAGCAGCCCGAAACTTACAGTGAAAACATGGATCTTGACGTTGATCTGGAAAGCATACTCTGCAACCTTGATCAACTCGCAGACGAAATTCAGCCTACTTGCTCAATGGACATGGTTGATACCCTAATTTTTGACAAAGATGAATCCTTCGTATTCCAAAATGTTGTTTTTGAATCCGAATCAAAAAAATTAATCATTGAAAAAAAAGATGTAAATAATAACCAAAGAATACATCGTTCAGAACTTGACCTTGCCAATATGCAAGCATCCAAAATCTCTCAAATTCACATGAAACCAAAGATTCTCTTCATGGTTATGTTGGACTCATTGAAGCTGAAAATGCCAGACTAAAGAACCACATTAAGGAATTAGAGGAATATTTGTTTCCTATGCCATTGCTTCACAGTTCTTTGCGAATAACAATGCCTGCTACTACATGCACTCTTGCAACAAATCTAAAAGGGTCCTCCAGCTTCCTTGCATCCTGTAGAGGATATGTCGAGAAACATATCAAAAAAAGAATGGAACTGATTACGAAGGCCTGGGAAGCATCACAGAATATGGATTCCCTGGGGAGCAAGGCACATAACTTGCTCCTACTTTTGCAGATGGATTTTAAAAATGAAGAAAGTTTCTATGTGCACACGGTCATCCCTTTTTCCTTTCATGTCAACAACATGGCAGAGACCAAAATAAGACAACATGATCTCCCTTCCAATAAACAGCTCACTCAACCAGAAGCATGCTGGAAAGAGAAAGTGAAAAATCTGTATTTCATCGTCCAGTCATGTGAGCAAGCAATATCAAAGAAAGAAACATTATTGACAAAGCTCACCAAAATAGACTTAGCAGGAAACACAAATGGCTTCTAGGACCCCAGCTTAATCCTCAACTCATTGGCATCAACCAAGCAAGCTTTCGATAAACAAGTTGATAATTTGAAATCCTTGTCTTTAGAAACTTTTTACAGCATTATTGAATATCATGAACAAGAGGTGCACAACTAGCTAGTCTGGTATTTGGTACAGAATGCAGACGTCGATGAAACTCTGTGCAAACTTTCAATTGATCTAAGCGAATTAGAAAATGAAGTTTTCAACATTCAAATCTGCAATGACATCAATGTCGCCCCTTTGAGAAACTATATTGAAGAGAACTTGAAGTGGGTCATTGCCCAAATCCAACAGGGAAATGCATAGTTCT
>SNQJ01S0103561.1:3921-20724 GCA_010110895.2 Picea sitchensis
TTTTTTTTGTTATGATTTTGTTTGCAATAGTATTGAGTTTTTACCCCAGATGGGGTGCCACGAGTGCATATGAGGCATGTGGAGGAGCAGCCCGAGCACGTGGAGGCGACATTAGATGGGTCATTAATGGAGGCCTCCCACCAGGCTACGAGTATTTAATACAGGCTCTGCCTCCGTAATTTTTGAAGGATGATGGATCTCTTCGCATGCGACAAAGGGATGGAACACCAGAGCACTAAGCTCTCGGCGTTAATGGCTCTCTCTCTCCTGGTTTATGTATCATACAGCGGCAAGAGTTGGGATAATTCTCACGGTTTCAATGTGAATTCGCCACCTTACAGAGCAGGAGGCTCCTCCTTCACGCTCATCATGCCGTGAATCCGGGGACGACCAAGACGAGGAGCCCGCTGGTACGCAGCTGCTTCTCGGAGGAAGCGACACCAAAGATTTGTCCAAGCAATTCGCACGGTCCGGAGGAGGCGCAGAGCCACCATGGCCACAACACTTTCACCGCCTGGAATGCTTGTGGAGGAGGAACCATGGCCCAACATCCCTGATGACCGGGATCCTCCAATGCGCCTCGGGGGTTCACCATCTCCTCACACTCCGAGCATCCTCCCGTAGCCCTGTATTGATCCGACTGTCATCTATCCGGTCTGCATAGTCATGGAGGAGACCCCGGACAACACCACGGGGGCGCAGGATCAAGGAACATCGTCGAGCAAGGGAAAGAAGCCGAGCCGAGACACACCGGAGCTGGAGAGAAGTCTGCCTCCCTCACCGCAGCTGCTGCATCTGGAACATCTCGAGCTAATCTTCGAAATGCGCAGCCTTGTGGAGGACCAGGCCTTCAGTGCTTTGTGACTCATCCAGAGACTGGACATGCTTTACGCGGCCCACTCAAAGGCCACTTCTCGCCGCCAGTTCCCTACCTGCGCGTAGCCCTTCATTTTCCCCGGCAATCCTGACTGATCAGGTTCTCTGCTTTAATGGTTCCAATGCTACTTTCAATTACTATAGTTTTTAGTTTAACTAGCTACAGTATGGTTTCTGTTAAGAAAGCTTTCATAGAACAAATCCCTGGTTTCCTCCGGGCAGGGTGGCGAAACTCATCGCCTTATTTTGAATATCACTGTGGACTGGCCAGCTGTCCTGGTTTCCTCTGTTGGCAGGACAGCTGGCCCTTGCATGCCAGCTATATGTATTTTGTGACAGTATAATATAAAGGTTCCTCTTTTTATTTAAAAAAAAAAAATAGTATTGAGTTTTTAGGCCATGATTTGAAAAATGTTGTAATTTCAAGTTTAAAAAAAAGAGTGCTATTAGTAGCACCTCTTTTTGATATGGGGGTTGATTTTAAGATGTTGGTTCCAAGGATATCGATTTTCCAGGCCATGGTTTGAACAAATATGTAACTTTAGCCTCGAAAGAAAGAGGGGGGTGATGCCAAGAACACCACCTTTTGATTCAATGACTGATCTTTTAAGTTTTTAGTTGCAACGGTACTAATTATTAAGTCCACGATTTCAAAAAGTTGTAATTTTAACCTGAAAAAAAAATTGGTGATGTTGTTAGCATCACCTTTTGAAATAGGGGTTGATTTTAATTTTTTTGTTGGCAATATTATGAGGTTTATAATTCCATGGTTACAAAAAGTGGTATTTTTAATCTTGAAAAAAATACACTACCGATAGCACCACTTTTCGATGTCTGGAGTTAAGATAGATCTACATTGATGTTATTTCATTTTTACTTCATGCCGTTATTATTATAGATAGATAGATAGATATATAGAGGACTTATATGCTATTATTATTACTATTTTATAGACTTATGCCACATCAACAATATTTTACATTACACATATCCCTCTTGACACAAAAACTTGATTAACTTGAACCAATATTTATAGCATTGTAAGACATAGAATACATAATTGTAATAGAGTTTGTGTGTGGTTATGATTGCTCCCTAGACAACTCAAGTTGTTTCCTCTGGTGTGTCTTTAGCCTTGAATTCATTCTCTAGTGTTTTGTGTGGTCATTATAACAAGATGGCACAGGCCTTGTCAGGGAAGACACAAGTGGGATGCAACTCTTTGAAAGGGGCGTCTACCTCTTGCAAGGGAAATATCCATGTTTCCTAGTAAGAGACACTTTAGTAAGCATATGTGTTAAACAAACTTTCTCATGTGGGTTCTCATAATATCTATAGTATAACTCTAGCTCCAACCAATAGGTTGTTAACCCATATGAAATATGCTCTTAAATAAAGTGGTGATGCCCTTTTAGTCTATTTGTATCGATCAATTGCTCAAGGAAACCCATAAAACTAGGTACATTATGTGCACCCTAGNGTACTAATTATTAAGTCCACGATTTCAAAAAGTTGTAATTTTAACCTGAAAAAAAAATTGGTGATGTTGTTAGCATCACCTTTTGAAATAGGGGTTGATTTTAATTTTTTTGTTGGCAATATTATGAGGTTTATAATTCCATGGTTACAAAAAGTGGTATTTTTAATCTTGAAAAAAATACACTACCGATAGCACCACTTTTCGATGTCTGGAGTTAAGATAGATCTACATTGATGTTATTTCATTTTTACTTCATGCCGTTATTATTATAGATAGATAGATAGATATATAGAGGACTTATATGCTATTATTATTACTATTTTATAGACTTATGCCACATCAACAATATTTTACATTACACATATCCCTCTTGACACAAAAACTTGATTAACTTGAACCAATATTTATAGCATTGTAAGACATAGAATACATAATTGTAATAGAGTTTGTGTGTGGTTATGATTGCTCCCTAGACAACTCAAGTTGTTTCCTCTGGTGTGTCTTTAGCCTTGAATTCATTCTCTAGTGTTTTGTGTGGTCATTATAACAAGATGGCACAGGCCTTGTCAGGGAAGACACAAGTGGGATGCAACTCTTTGAAAGGGGCGTCTACCTCTTGCAAGGGAAATATCCATGTTTCCTAGTAAGAGACACTTTAGTAAGCATATGTGTTAAACAAACTTTCTCATGTGGGTTCTCATAATATCTATAGTATAACTCTAGCTCCAACCAATAGGTTGTTAACCCATATGAAATATGCTCTTAAATAAAGTGGTGATGCCCTTTTAGTCTATTTGTATCGATCAATTGCTCAAGGAAACCCATAAAACTAGGTACATTATGTGCACCCTAGCAAAATTGAAAAAATCATCATAAGAAGTTGTTGTAATGTACTTAGGGATGATATAATGGGGAACATAGGAACGCACCGAAAGGGATAATGAATGTATTGTGGCCATAATCATGGAATATACTCACTTGGTGGTTGGTGGGTAATAAATAAACCCACTAGGTAGTCAAAATGAATAATATAGTAATGAGAGGTAGTTAGCATAAAACCTAAGGAATGCTCATGAGAAAGTTATATACATGAGTATCATTGTGTTGGATGTTGAGGATTGTTTTGTAGCAAGCATGGTATTTATTATCCACTAACTAACAAGTGGGCCTATTCCATGGTTATGGCCACATTATAATAATTATCTCCCTTAACCACCTCCTTAGGTACGCCATATTATCCTCCCTAGGTACATTACAAGTGCACACATAAATACCCCAATAATCATTATTGACCAAGTCAACATAGGATGCACTCTCATAAATTAAATATATCAGGCATTGAACCAATGAGTAAGCTTGATCCAATCAATATAAGAGGGTGTTCTCTCATAAATTAAGTATATTGGACCTTGCACAAATAATCAAGCTTGATTCAATCAATATAGAAGAGCATGCATATCAAATTAAACCTTTTTTAGGGGGTGCGCATAATGCTCAAGGAAAAGTATGTGTACATTGTTAATTTTTCCCTTTTCTAAGGAGTGTGCATGGTGCTCAAGGAAAAAGTTGTGCATTACATCATTTTACTTTATCTAGGCAATAGTAGATTCCTTTTTCAAAGTCCAGATGGTGATTCTTTTGCAAGTGAACACTATATGTTTCATGGTGACAAAAATGGAGTCTTATGAGATGAACTCTAGTGTACAAGGGTAGGAGAGCATTGTGTGTTTGAAATACATAATTGGTTTTGTAATATCCAATTGAACACCCAAAAATCCAAAATATAAGGACAACACCTATCATAAAGGATTAGGAAGTCCTCCTACAAACATAGCGAACTTAGGAAGTTATAATCTCTTTGCACGAGTCAGGTGTAACCATGTTCATATGAATATCATGTCAATGTACAAATAGTTTCATGGCATCATGAGAATGGGCCAAGCCAAAATATAATTGAGACCATGGTAATTCATGATAATGGGCCATGCCAAGATACATCAATACATCCCCTAAAAATCTAATATGATTATTGATGTCTCAGAATGTTTTTCAATGAAAAATAACAAATTCCACCTCAAACTTAAGGTTTCCCATATATATTTCTTATGAAATTTTAGCCTTATGGATGACTCTAAAATATAACTTACGACAATATATATCTAACTTTTATCCAACAAAATATAAAAGGCAGTGTAATAAAATAAACATTGAACATTTTCACTTCAAGGTAAATAATTTTCCAACCCTTAGGGCACAATTCCCAATATATAATAGATTTGAAAAAACTTATTATGGTGGATTTATTATAACCATAAATATTCCCACTTAGCTTCTATATGTTTGTCAATTCACTTAACAAAATTTTCTGACTACTATGTCAAATCAACATACATAACTAACACTAAAAAATACTCAATCATCATAAGAAAATAAGTTGAAAATAATAAATGAAAGTACACAAAGTTTGGACAACAAATCATGTTTCATATATACGTAAGATGAAGTGACATGTACAAACTATTTTCTTAATACAAGATGGTACATGTGACGCTCTCCAAACCCTATATATGGCATTCGCCATAAATAACAAAACCTGGACACCAACTCTTAGCTAGGAATCACTCCCAACCAAAGTTGGTCACTCCACCAAAGATCCAAAACAAACAAGTAACACACTGATAAGTCCTCTTTGTCACCTACACTTGCATCACACAAGTAGTACAATATAAAATAAAATAATTATCCACAATCTTCTCCACATTAAACACTTTAAGTAGTACTAGGGTTCCCATATGCCACAAAGCCCTTATCTTATTCTCCCACAAGAACGACAAGAACAAGTGCTCACTTTTATCCTCTAGGATTTCTCCCAAACCCTAGCTTTCTTTTCCATCTTAGAGAAAACCCTTACCCTAGCCTTCCTCTTGAATCCACTCAAGAAATCCTTGATTTCAAGAGAAAGAGAGCAACTTACAATGACTAAGAGTATATATGAAAGAGACAAGTTCGTTTTATCCCTCACATCTCTAATACAAGTATGTGATCACAAGATGAATGGAAATGCCCTCTCCTTCCTTTATTTATATGAAAGGTGAGAGAGGCAAACAATAATAAAATGGATAATGAGTATCATTTTTGGGATTATTTATGTAGAGTAAGTCATAAGGCACAATACTTTCTAAGGTTTTGCAAATGGGATAGAAAGCTAAGTGGGCTTGATTGTTTGAAAAAATCCACAGTTAAACACACTTGAGCTAGAGAAGTCTTGGGATGAATGACCTCTCGGGAATTCCAGGTTATTGGGTGCAAGCCTTGGAGGTGATTATTGATGCTATGCAATTCATTTTGCTAGTTTCAATCCCACTTTTTCATGGGACTATAAGCATCACCTAATGCAATGAGTGCTAAGTGGACTATTAAAAAATAATGAGGAATTGGTGAGTAATGACTAATACTCATGGATATGGGTCATAGATCAGTGGCTTACTATCATGCATCCACTTATAGGACTAATTTTTATTTTTTATTTGCAACCACACATACACATGTGTGGATCGACAATGACCTAACACATTCATATGATGATAACATAGCATAAAATAACACCCTTATTCTAGTCATGAATGATGACATTACCTAACTCAGGTCAATTTAGTCCTCAAAACTCACAACAAATGCTCACAATGGTGGCACTAATCTTTGTTGATTCATTCATCTCACTAGAGTACAACTAGAATACAACCCAAAAACAAGTCACTGTGATAACATGCCTCCATATTCAATCGAATGATTCTAAAATTGTTAGGACTGGAGGAATTCTTTCACTGTAACTCTTATAATTATAATTAATAATTGTAACACCCTAGGTTTTGAACCCACATTTTAAATAATGTATTGTTACAATGTTGAGAGGCTAGAGTGCCCAAACAATTATTAAAATGCCAGTGTGCCCAAGACATGTAATGTTTTTATCATTATTAATAATAAATACACGACTGGCTCCTGAATGAAGAAGGAATAGAGTTATAGGGGGCTATGATTCCACAAGAGAGGGGGCTTGAGGGGATAAGTGTTTATTCCTATTCTAATTAACCCTTTTTGTCTAAGGGAGGGGAATTGTTACATGAGCTTCTTGGGGAAGGCCAGTAGGTTCTTGATTTCCCCAAGAAAGTTACTTAAACCCACCTCTGGTCTGATGGGGGGGTTGGTCGTTGGATTGTTCTCTCCTTCACTTCTGCATTTGCACCATTCTATCCCTCATGCACTTTCATGCACACACCTCCATGCACCCACTTACCAGTACATTGATCCATCTATCATCCGTGTATTTTCTTGGGAAAGGGAGCCGAAATGTCGAAGAATCAACCACAAGATAGTTGGCTATAGTGGTTATTGGTGTGATCCAGTCGTGACCTGAGGCCGCATGTCTGAGATGCATTGGCCTATGCCCAACGTTGCTCAAATATGCGAGTCCTGAGAGTTCTAGCATTGAGATTCTGGACCAGTTGCATTGGAGATAGAATTAAGGAGAAGGATTACCTGAGGGACTACGTGGCAGAGAAGGGTGGAGGTCCGCTCTCTCATGTGGTGCAAGCTGGGTAGAAGAGAGTTGGGTTCTTGGATTGCTGTGAGAGCTGGAAAGCCTGTGAGAGCTTGGGTGTTGACTGGTTTGGGAAGCCAAGTAACACTCTGGAACCATCCTTGTGGATTCATAGCCCTGGCTTGGGGGTGATGTTGTTGTTGATATATAGAACAATAGTGTCTACGGTTGGGTGGACCGTCCTTGGTCTGCAGCTAGTTGGTGCCATCTTTCATAAAGATAAGTGCTCTTTGTTATGGTATCATTTAAATGTATATGAATGTATTTCCACTGTGTATATTTAATTATCATTTAATTGAATCTTTACACTATGCATGCTTGTTGGATATTGCTATGCATGTCATTAAAGTATTTTCTTTTATGCATCCTTAAATTTTAAAAAGGTATCGATAAGAGAAAGAAGTCCAAGGGCGGGCTTGCAAGTAGCATACCCCAGCCTGTGGGTGGCTAGGTATGTTACAGTTTGGTATCAGAGCTTCTGGTTGAAACACCAAGCCGGTATGGGTCGGGTCTGTTGGTTAGAGTCTCGGGGTCGAGATCAAATTCTGACCATGGAGTTGAAGAGCTCAGGAAGAATGGTGTTGCAGAATCTACGCGAGATATAGAATGTCAGAGACCCATGTAAAGGGTTCGAAGGATCATGTTTGTCCCCTTCGAATTCATGAGCAATCGCCATTGTAGGATCATGAGAGATCTAGGATTGTTGGATCGAAGGACAGGTGAACAAGGGTCATCCGATGAAAAGGAAGCAAGGGTTAAGGTCACAACCGTTGGATCCCATCGGAGAGTGAGATCAACGAACATGAGGCATTGCGGGGAACCAAGTTGCATGGGAGATAATTTCCCAAGGTGGTCTCGCAATCCAAACCACGGTCTCCCTAAGGGGGTTATGTGTCAACATTAGGAGAATTACGGGGTGAAAAATGGGTTACTCCAAACCGTCGATACATGTCCCCACAAATTTAAGGGCATGCAGTGATGCGACAGGTTAGGGTTCAAACATCAAAACTTTGAATAAACGAAGTAGTTGGGGACCGTCGATCCATAGGAGGACACACGTCAACCGATCGTGTGCTCTAGGTGAAAGCACTTTGGGAAAGAGCGAATGAGGAGAAGTTGAGAGTTGAAACTCCTGAAGCCCGGAGAGCTAGAGACCCTAAGTAAACGTCGACTATCAAAACGTCTGAAGTAGATCCTGAATGTCGATCACCAAGAGGTTACATGTCAGTAGATTAGTAACTCTAGAGGAATCTATTCGAGAGGTTTTCGGTTGAGATTTGAGACTCTCGAAGCCTGGAGAGTTGGAGAGTTGAAGTAAATATAGATCGTCCGATCATCCGAGAGGATCTCAGCTATTGATCTGTCGAGAGCCACGCGTCACCAGATCCAGGGCTTCAGATAAAAGCCAGTGGGGCCAGATAAGTTTTGAAATTTGCAGTTTCCGAAGTCCAAAGACCCGAAGTAAGCCTCAACCGTCAGATTAAGGAGGAAACGGGGTGTAGTTCCGTGGAATCCGGGTGAAGAACCGAAGTGAATCTTAGTCATCCGATCTAGGAGGACACATGGCGACATATTGGCCAGTTTGGGAATGCGGAGTTCAGGAGAATTGGAAGTGTGCTAGTATGAAAACCCCCGAAGTCTTGAAGCCCAAAGAGTCGAAGTGATGGGGCACGATGACCTCACCTGTAGGTGATGTGGACCCTAGAATTTCCGAAGTGGCATGGCTTGCAAACATCACCTAGGATGACGTGGACACATGGAATGTGTTCCATGTGTCAGTAAGTTTTGAGCATTTGGAGTATTGAAAATTTAGTTAGAACGTGGCACATGTCACCCTCTTGATTGGGCTACATGTTTGCTTCCAATATTTCTCCATGTGGCAATAGATCATGCAGCCCAAAGACTGGGCACTCCGGAGGGGAAAGATGTGACAAGTAGCATTAGGTCAAAAAATCCCAAAGGACAGAGTACATATTGACCATTGATTCTAGAAGACACACGTCAAAGGATCGTCGACTTCGGGTAAAAGCACTATGTGAGAAAGTGCAGGAGGAAGGTTTGAAACTTTCGAAGCCCGAAGAGTCGAGACGATTCACAGTCGTTGATCTGTGGCAGGACACCCGTCGATAGATCATGAAATTCGGGTAAAAGCATTCCGGGAGGAGGCAAGGGAGGAAATTTGAGACTCCCGAAGCGCAGAGTCCCGAAGTGGATCTCGATTGTTGATCGTGAAAGAGGACGAGGACCGTTGATCCGGTCCTGGCTAAAAGTTCCGAAGTCTTGAAGCTTTGGACAAGTGATTTTTCAGTTAAGCGCAGGGTCATGGCCATGGTCATATGCAAAATTGGGAGATGAAGGAAGGAGGGCTAAGGGCCGAATTGGTTGTCTTAGAGACATAAAGGTTCTAAAAAAGGATTTAGCCACAGTTTCTAGTCGTGGTCACTTGGGAAGGTGGTTTGAAGGAAGCACTTGTGTAGGAGGAGTTTTGTGTCAGCCAAGGATAACAAGACACTGTTATTTTTAGAGAATGGGGATATGATCTCCATGAACAAAAAAAGAAGAGAAAGAGACATGTAGCATGGTTTGGCAATTTTGTTTATCATATGCATAATTCTAACAAAATGGTTGTTTTCACATTTTGCAGAATTAAGGGGCTTAAGCACATCACCTCAGGATGCGTATTGAGGAAATGGAAGAAGGTGAGGGAGCCTCCAGTCATGATAAGGAGGCCGAAGGCTAGAATACTAGAGTTGGTAATGCAGAGACAGAGTCCAATGGATGCAAGGGAAAAGGAGAGCAGGAAACGTTACTAGAAACGGTAAGAAGCCTGAAGATGGAAGTGCAGAGCTATAAAGAAGACAACGAGAGCTTGATGAGAGATAAAATTCAGATAAATGCTCGAGTGTTGGAGAGCTTAAATCAGTTGCAGAGGAAAAATAGGAAGGGACATACAAGAGGAAGGAGACATGTGCCATGAAAGAAGGGATGATCGTGGAAGAGCTGGTTATTCCAGAAGTGCTAGTAGAGCTCATGGACACCATTCACCTCCTTATTTAGAAATAAATTTTTATGCATCGGAAGATCCCATAAGCAGTCCAAAGGTGTCTCCTATCATACACCAATTAAGGAAACAAGAGCTAGATAGTTTGCAAGGAGAGCTGAGGAAGCTCAAGCCACCTTCTTTCTATGGTGAAAGAGAAAGGGAAGATGATGTTGAAGCATGGTTTCTTGGGCTCCATAGATATTTTTAGTTGCATAACTATTCATCAAACCTGGAAGCCAGTATCTCCACCTACCATTTACACTGGAAGGCTGCGATGTGGTGGGACCAACTGAAGAAAGTGGAACATGTTAATGAAAGTAGGATCACTTGGAAGCAGTTCAAGAAGTACTTCCATAAAGAGTATCTCTCAAAGAATTTCTATGAAAAGAAAATGAAGGAGTTATTTGAACTCAGGTTGGGAAGCATGACTATGGAAGAATACGAGAAGAAGTTCTTGGGATTGTTAAAGTATTTCAGGTTCATTGGTGATGAGAAAGTGAAAATACAGATATTTCTAAGTGGACTTCCAACCTTTTATAAGGAAAAGATCAAATATGATGAACCCAAGACCTTGACTGAAGCCATCAGGAAGGATAAATACATGTATGAGCAAGGCCAGGGAAGAGAATCCCTGCTGAAATCTTGGAAGGACAATAAGAATGCGAAGTTCGATAAGAGGAGGAAAGGATTCAAACCTCCCTTCAATAGGAATGAGCCTAATAGAAATAATCAAGATTAGTATGCTAAGGGGGATTTCAAGAAAGAAGATTCCTTGGGAAAAAGGGGAAGAACACCAATCCAATGCTGGGGATGCAAGGAAGATCACTTGTACAAAGATTTCCCACACAGAAAGGACAAAGTGAATACTATGCACAACCTCCAATAGGCTACAACAGTCAAAGATATGGGAAGAATCTATGCAGCTTTAGATGATCAACAAGCAAAGTACCAATCCAATATGATCGAGGTGGAAGGTAAGATCATAAATCAACCTGTTGCTATTTTGATTGATTCAGGAGAAATTCATTGCTACATTGATCCTAATATAATGGATATATTACATTTGGAGAAAAGTAAACTTGGAAAAGCAAGTTTGGTTTAGTTAGCCACTGGGACCAAAAGAAGAATCCATGATATGGTCAGAAGTTGTTCCATAAGTATTAATGGCGTGAATACTAGTATTGATCTAAATATCATACCATTGGGGTCTTATGATATTCTGATTGGGATGGATTGGTTGGACAAGCATCATGCTTTCCTAGATTTTCATAACAAGACATTTACATGTCTTGATGGAAATGGAAAATAGAGCACTGTGAAAGGAATTCCAAGACCCATCTCTATAAGGGATATTTCAGCCTTACAGTTAAAAAGATGTTTTAGGAAGGGATGTCAATTGTATGCAACTCATGTGCAAGAGATAGATAATACAAAGGGGACAAGCCTCGAAGATTCCTCAGTACTACAGGAATTTGAAGATGTATTCCAAGAAATACCTGGATTTCCACCAAGAAGGGAGATAGATTTCTCAATTGATTTAGTGCTAGGATCTGCCCCGGTGTCAAAAACACCTTACAAAATGAGCACACTAGAGTTAAAATAATTACAAATGCAGTTGGAGGAATTGCTGAAGAAATGGTACATACTTCCAAGTGTTTCACCTTGGGGAGCACCAATACTTTTTGTAAAAAAAAAGGATGGAACCTTGAGGTTGTGTATTGACTTCCGACAACTGAACAAGTACACTATAAAGAACAAGTATCCTCTACCCCGAATTGATGACCTCTTTGATCAGCTAAGAAGAGAAAAGATATTCTCAAAGATTGACTTGAGGGCAGGATACCATCGGGTAAGAATCAAGGAAGAAGACATTCATAAGACAACCTTTAGGACCAGGTATGGGCATTATGAATTTGTAGTGGTGCCTTTTGGACTGACCAATGCACCAACTGTCTTCATGTGCTTAATGAATGGCATATTTAGAATTATTAGGATAAGTTTGTCATAGAATTCCTGGATGACATACTTATCTATTCTAATACTGAAGAGGAGCATGAACATCGCTTAAGATTGGTATTGCAAGTACTGAGAGAACATAAGTTATATGCCAAGTTGAGTAAGTGTTATTTTTATCAAAAGAAAATCCATTACTTGGGACACATTATTTCAGAGCAGGACATAGAAGTAGATCTAGAGAAGATCGAAGCCATTAGAGGATGACCAACACCCATAAATATGTCAGACGTCAGATCTTTTATGGGATTGGATGGCTACTACAGAAGGTTCATAGTAGGGTTCTCTAAGATTGTTCATCCCATCACTTCTTTGCAAAAGAAGGGAACTAAATTTGAATGGACACTTAAGTGTGAAAATAATAATCTGTTGAAGGAATTCCTTACTAGTGCACCTGTGTTAAAGATTGCTGACCCAAACGAAAGTTTTGTGGTATGTAAAGATGCATGTAAGGAAGGACTTGGGGGAGTCCTCACGCAAAATGGATATTTCATTGGATATGAGTCCATAAATCTTAAGGAACATGAGAGGAACTATGCCACCCACGACTTGGAGCTTGCTTCCATTGTTCACGCCTTGAGGATGTGGAGGCATTATCTCATGGGGAAGAAATTCGAATTAAGGACAGACCACATTGGCCTGAAGTATCTTTTTGAACAACCAACCTTGAATGTCAGACAAACAAGATGGTTGGAATTTTTAAGTGAATATGACTTCGATATAAAGCATATCAAGGGAAAGGAGAATAAAGTTGTCGATGCACTTAGTATAAGAGTGCATCTCATGCATGCTACTACTATCAGTATGCATTAGTCAGACTTGAAGAGCAGAATTTTGGATGGTCTTGTTACAAACCAACATTACCATAGGTAAAGGAAAACTTATAGCAAGGAGATGTAAAACATAAAATAAATAAGTATGAGATAAAGGAAGACAGACTACTCATGCATAAAAATAGAATCTATGTTCCTAGTTCTGGAGAACTGAGGAATTTGGTACTGAAGGAAATGCATGATGTTCCTTATGCTGGACATCTAGGTTACCAGAAAAAAATTACAACAGTAAGAAGCCAGTTCTTTTGGTCGGGAATGAAGAAGGATGTTGCTGATTGGATCGCTTGATGTATGTAATGTCATAAGGTAAAGGCTGAGCATAGGCACCTAGCAGGTTTGCTACAACCATTGCTAATCCCAGAGAAGAAATGGGAAGTTATCACCATGGATTTCATCATAGGATTACCCAGAACAAATAAGCAACATGATTCGATCATGGTGGTGGTTGACAAATTAACAAAGAATTCTCATTTTGTGCCTACGAAGACAACACATACAACATATACTATTGCATAAATTTTCATGAAGGAAAATGCTAGGTTGCATGGAATACCTAGGACAATTGTCTCAGGTAGAGATACAAAGTTTACCTCCAATTTTTGGAGGGGATTGTTTAAAGGATTTGGCACAAATCTAAACTTTAGCACAACATATCATCCCCAGATAGATGAGAAAATAGGGAGAGTCGATCGAATAATTGAAGGCATGATGAGAATGTATGTGATGGATAAGCCATCTAAGTGGGAAGATTACTTATACTTGGTTGAGTTTTCATATAATAATGGGTATCAAGCTTCATTAAGAATGAGCCCATTTGAATCCTTGTATGGTAGGAAATGCGATACTCCAGTAAGCTGGGACAACCCAACAGATAGAGTGGTACTTGGACCGGAGTTGCTCAAGGACATTGAAGATTAGGTGGTCAAGATCAAGCATAATTTAAAGGCAACTCAGGATAGACAGAAAGTTTATGCAGACAAGAACAAGACAACTAGAGAATTTAAAGTAGGGGAGCATGTACTTTTGAAAGTGAAGCCCAAGAAAAGCTCTTTGAAATTGGGTAGTTGTACAAAGATGGCAACCAGATTTTGTGGTCCATTTGAAATATTGGACATAATAGGGCCAGTTGCATACATGCTTGCATTGCCTGCTTCCATGAATGTGCATAATGTATTTCATATATCTTTACTAAAGAAATATGTACATGACCCTAACCATGTTATTGATTGGCATCTGATTCATCTAGAGATGGAGGGACATTTTCAGGTTCAACTAGTGTGGGTATTGGACAGAAAAGTCAAAATGCTCCAGAATCGAGTTATAGAGTTGGTAAAAGTTTAGTGGACTTGCTACGGTCCTGAAGATTCTACCTGGGAGCATGAAGATGCAATGCGGGTAGAATACCAACAAATTTTTGAATAAATTTGAGATTTTGATCTCTATTTTTGTATATGCATTGAGGACAGTGCCAAAATAAGGGGGAGGGGATGTAACACCCTATATTTTGAACCCCCATTTTAAATAATGTATTGTTACAATGCTGAGAGGCCAGAGTGCCCCGAAAATTATTAAAAGGCCAGTGTGCCCAAGACATGTAATGTTTTTATCATTATTAATAATAAATACATGGCTGGCTGCTAGACGGACAAGGAATAGAGTTATAGGGGGCTATGATTCCACAAGAGAGGGGGATTGAGGGGCTAAGTGTTTATTCCTATTCTAATTAACCCTTTTTGTCTAAGGGAGGGGATCGATTACGTGATATTCTTGGGGAAGTCCAAGAGGTTTTTGATTTCCCCATGAAGTTACTTAAACCCGCCTTTGGTCTGATGAGGGGGTTGGTCGTTGGCTCATTTTCTCCTTCACTTCTGCATTCACACCATTCTATCCCTCACACAATTTCATGCATGCACCTCCATGCACCCATTTACCCGTTCATTGATCCATCCATCATCCGCGTTTTGGCTTGGGAAAGGGAGCCGAACTGCCGAAGAATCAGCCATGGGATAGTTGGTTGTATTGGCTGCTGGTGTGATCTATCCATGACCCGAGGCCACATGTCTGAGAAGTGTTGGCTTGTGTCCAGCATTGCTCACAGCTGCAAGTCCTGAGAGTTCCATCATTGAGATTATGGAATAGTTGCGTTGGATCTCTAATTAAGGAGAAGGACTGCCTGAGGAACTGTGTGGCAGAGAAGGGTGGAGGTCCATTCTCTTGGGTGGTGTAAGTTGGGTAGAAGAGAGTTGGGTTGTTGGATTACTGTGAGAGCTGGGAAGCCTGTGAGAGATTAGGTGCTGACTGTTAGAAAAACAGGACCGTGGAGAAATAAAATAAAACAAATGCGGAAACAAAACACAGAAGATACACAATACAATAGAAACACAGATTTACATGGTTCACCCAGTGTGGGCTATGCCCACCAGAGAAATTGCCAGGTCCTTTCTTTATTATTATCCAGCATATGAAGGGATACAACCTATAGAAAACCCACTGTAACTTCCTCTTCTTTCTCTCACAGTCTCCTACCTCAGAATACAATATTCTCCATCAACCATAACCACAACACATTTCCCTCATAAAAGAGGGTTGCCTTCTAAGACAAAAAACCCTAACATAATCTCTATCGTTAGATCTGTGACATTATAATGAACGGTCTAGATTTACAATGAAATTACAATATACATTTACAAGGCAATTTATCCTTCAGGGGCCCACTTGACCCCAGACCCCCCAGTCGGGGGGATAACCCCCCCGAACCCCGCAGAGGGGGTACCCCCCCTCTGCACTCCCTCGCGTGGAAGAGTGTACATACTTCTGGGGTGTAAATAATTCATGGGGTATAAACATGGCTGAAAGTAAAAGACCTATGAATCAGGAAGATAATCAGGCTCCACAACCAACACTGACTAGTTTGGGAAGACAAGTAACACTCTGGAACATTCCTTGTGGATTCATAGCCTTGGCTCAGGGGTGACACTGTTGTTGAGATTTGGAACAATAATGTCTACGGTTGGGTGGAACGTCCTTGGTCTGGAGCCAGTTGGTGTCATATTTCATAAAGATAAGTTCTCTCTGTTATGGTATCATTTACATGTATATGAATGTATTTCCGTTGTGTATATTTAATTATCATTTAATTGAATCTTTAGATTATGCATGCTTGCTAGATATTGTTGTGCATGTTGTTAAAGTCTTTTCTTTTATGCATCCTTAAATTTAAAAAAGGCATCGGTAAGAGAAAGAAGTCAAAGGGTGGGCTTGCAAGTAGCGTACCTTGGCCTATGGGTGGCTGGGTATGTTATAATAATCAACTTTAGTTTATGTCACATACGTTCCATCATCCTAGATATATACCAACCTAGGAATACCAACTTCTAGGGACCAAATCTTTGAAGGGTTGACTAAGAGTTTGCCCTTAATGGTTATCCCTTCTTTGTTAAATAAAGACCCCAAAATACTTACCATGTTGAGCCTTATCAGATAAGAGATAGCTCTGGTAATATTAGTCCCAGTATCAACACCCAAACAATAATGAGTGCAATTCCAACCATAATCAGCCTTACCATATTAGAAGGAGTGCCTCTAGCCATAATAATATTATCCATAGAATTGGTACAAACATCAAAGATAATAAATTGATTTTATTTTGCACATTTCACAAGAATATTATCAAGTCCATTATGACATCACAAATGAGTTCAAGATTACTAATGTGGACAATATTCTAGGCTATGGAAAAACCTTTTTCATGCACCATAAATCTGTTATAGCATGTGACAAATTTCTAATATCCTACAGATCAATTTTATCCCAAATGCATATGATGCTCCAACCCAATGTCTAACATTGCACTTTAATATACAACTGCAAAACTCATCATTCTAGTCCATTAAGGAAAAACATTTTTTATGTTTTGCATATGACAATACATTGAGGATTATTTAATAATAACAAAAGT
>SNQJ01S0103561.1:23838-34076 GCA_010110895.2 Picea sitchensis
AGAAGATCAGAATCCCAAGAAAGGAAATTCTAGCCATGCTTTGATTGCCATCAACTCCTCTCTCGATGCTTGGATCGTAGATTCAAGAGAATCACACCACATGGATTCCAAAAAATAGGTCTATTCTTCATTGGATGCATGCAAAGGTCCTCCTATTCTGACGGGGAACAACTCTCCAGTCGAGGTCACCGGAAAAGGAAGTATTGAACTCACAAATGGAAGCTTAGAGAATGTGTTGTATGTTCCAAAAATTTCCGTCAATCTTCTCTCCGTGTATCAGGTGAATAAATCCGACACTGAAAAGAGATTCATATTCACACTTGATGCAGTGGATATATATGACATGCAAACCAATTCCAGGGTTTCTACCGGTGAGGTAAATCATCAATCTAGACTCTACACATTTTCTAAATTTATTGAACCAGATTCTACATTATTGCTTACCCATGCTGATGAAAATAGTAAGATATGGCACAAAAGGTTTGGGAATTTAAATTATATATATATATATATATGAAACAACTTAGAAAGCAGGGAATGGTTTATTTTTTACCCGACATCCACTTCTCCAAAGGAATTTGTGAGGGATGTGATCTTGGAAAACACCCTCAAGAGAAATTCGACAAAGGAAAGACTCAAAGAGCTTCCTCTTCTTTAGATATAATCCATAGTGACCTCATGGTCCTTTTCCACATCTATAAATCAACAAAGCAAGGTGTGTTCTCATTTTTTTTGATGATTTCTCATGCTTCACATGGATTTTCTTTCTCAGGAAAAAATCAGAGGTCTTTCAACACCTCAAATATTTCAAAGCCCTTGTTGAGACATAGTTAGGAAAGAAAATCAAAATCCTCCAAACTAATAAAGGGGGAGAGTATGTCAACCATGAGATAAAAAATCTTTGTCATGAGGTAGGGATTCAATTGCATCACACAGTTAGCTATACTTCGCAACACAATGGAGTTGCTGAGTGGAAAAATAGATCTCTAAAAGAGATGGCATCTTGCATGCTACATGCAAAGTCAATTCCACAGAGATTATGGGTTGAAGCACTTAATTGTTCAACCTACATGCAAAAAATATATCCCCATATATCTGTCAAGGATACGACCCTCTACAAGGCTTGGAGTGGCCTCAAACCAGAAGTGACCCACTTTCATATTTTTGGTTCATGTGCATGGGCCAGGATTCCGTCTGAGAAGAGGAAGGCACTTAATCCACAGAGCATAGAGTGTATATTTGTTGGATACCTCGATGGTGTGAAGCGATATAGACTTATTGATCTTTCCTCAGACCGACTCATCATTGAGTGAAGTGTCCAATTTGAGGAAAATGTCTTGCATGTACCTCAACAGTTGCATGCATACGCCTTTGTTCTTCCACCTGTCAGAGATGATTAGCATGCACCTACCGACTCTTATTCAGATGAGAGTTCTGATACAGGGGATTCAAATGATCCAAATATAGAGTCAGTATAGTCAGATGCAGAGTCAGTGCATGCAGATGCAGATATTGAGCCAAAGCCAAGGCCCAAGTGGGCTCAGTGATGAAAAAGATGTCAGCTACGTCCGTCGTAGGATCGTACAATCAGTTCATGAGCCGAAGCGGCTCATTTGTTTCCCTTCTGGAATATCAGATGGAACCTGCTCCACAGGTCCTGCCCTTTTCCTACACGGTCTTCCGCACTTAATCGTGATCTTCCCCGACTAAGTTTCAAGTCTCAGAACTTTATGGTTCCCGATGTCAAGAGTTCCCTGTCCTCTTGAATCCCCGATCTCCGATGAGAAACTTCGACGATATGGTCCCTTATGTGTTAGTCCACCTGACTAAACACCTGGCCCACATTACTACTATCTCACAAGACCACAATGTTGTCTCCTATCGGGGTTTCGGACTTTCCAATGCTGAAATGCATAAACCTCTTGTTTTCAGGATTCCCGATTCTCTGCTATGCTGACAGCTGGCCCCACAAATGGCACTTCCCTCCTTTCAGGGTTTCGGACTTCGAAGTTCCGAAATGTATGGACTTCTTGTCCACGTAATCCCTGATATGCCGATGGACTCTCTCGATCTCGCCATGTGTCCCCAATAGATGTACGACTCAGGCTTGTATCGGGGTTTTCACTGTGAACTTACCTGATCTCCTGTCCATGGGATTTTCGATATCCCGATTTCTGACATCTCGATATCCCGATATGTGTCGGGATTCTTGCCGAAATGAGAAGGTTTAAACCCCGTGCACCTTCCAGCCAATCCAACGGCAGATGGGTATCTATGTGAACATCCGACGGTCCATAATCTCCTGGGCTCGTACCTTGGAAACCCGGTTGTAACCTCCTTGCTCCTTCACCAGATTTGACGGTGCAGATCGGTTCTTCCTGTGCGCTCACTCTGATGCCCTCTGGACGTGGAACCTTCAACGGTCCAGATTTGTTCAGCTGATCCGACGGCTACTGTGCTCCCTCCTGGGCTTATGTTATTTCTTCCTGCACTTGGAAGAATTCCAAGTTTCCAAAGGCCTCAACCTCGGTTCTCCTCTTGCGAACTCTTCGGCTTTGAGTTTCACTACGCGTATGAAAACGATGACCCTCCTGGTCTTATCCTTCCCTCCGAACCCTCTAAGGATTCTTTGACTCCTGTGCCTCTGCAAGGTATTCACATGCACGCAAAGGTGCTATCCATCCTAATCTTCCCTGTAGCTTCGACCTCCAAGGAAACTTGGTTCTTCTTCCCTTTCTCCTTCAGGTGGAGAATTTAGATGCCCTCCTGGCTGTTCGTGTGCTCAAGCAACCTATTGCTGAGTATTCCTGGATATTCAGTAACCCTGCGAAGATCCCTCAGTGGATTCTTCTTTAAATTACAGAACTCAAAGAGTTCTCTTCCCCCTGTGCCTATCTACACACCTACTCAATGCCCTCCTGGCAGAGTATCTTCTCACAGAACGTCCAGCGGTTCTATCCTCTTCCTATGCACTGTATGCACCCGCTCAATGCTCCTCCAGTAGAGCTCTCATAATCCTTAGTGATTCTGTTTCTCCTTGAACCCTCAGTAGAGTTCTTCCTCAACACCACTGTGCATACGCTCAGTGCCCACTTGGCAGAGATTTACAGAACTCCTCAGAGCTTCTGTTTGCAACTATGCTCTTCTCCACAGCCTTGCCTCCAAGGTATTCAACAACCTTGAGGTCTTTCCCTGAGTTGTTGACTCCAGTTCTTGTGCCGCAACATGTCTTTGTCTGAACCCGTAGAATTCAGAAGTGCTTCAGTGCACTGGTATTCAGAGACTGCAGTACTCTGTCATGCCCTCCAGAAATGAAACCTCAAAGACCTTCACCTGAAATCAGACACACTCCTGCAAATGAAAACCTACAACATACATCTACAACATACATTCATATCATATGAAGAACACTCACAAACATTCATTTAACACATAATCATGCAGGAAAAACTGCTATTTGTATTAAACATGGCAAACGCCTGTATTTACAAGGTGTTCCTGAGCACGGCCTGTGACAAGGTATTGACTCCTTCTATTCTTCTCTCTACTAACAGATTCTCACTCGACTTCTCTCCACTCTCTCCCAAAGAGATACAATCGATCTTTTTACATGAGGAGGCTCTTCGAGCTCTTTTCCTCCAATCTACCTACCCCATTCAATTACATTGAATGGGCTGTCTAGTCCGCTATCCGGATCTAGATCTCAGCCTTACAAACATTAAAGGCCTATCTAATCTACGCCTGCACAAAGGCACGACTCTATGGCTCAACAACCTACAACATTTAATTACATTCAATTTTAAATCAAAATGAGGACTGTGCCTCTCTTCATCACGCGATTTGAATTCGCTAACATGGCTGGCTGGATGGATGACTGGTGTGAAGAGATGCTCCTGCATCATACTTCTCAGCTGAAAAATTCATGAGATATTGCTCATGAGATTCCCATCTCAGCTCTTGCAAATCCCCCTGGATCCCAAATCATCCTCTGGAGCTATTCACGTGCTCCATCTCTCTGCTGCTGCTTCTGCGTTGCTGCTTCCTTCCCTCTACTCAGCCTCTCCTTGCTAGCAGTTTCTGCCGATCGGATCATCAGCTCTCTGATCTCCTTGATCAGTTCATCCAACTACTCCAATGGCTGGTCCTGTTCATGTAGTCTCCTCAACTGCAAAAATCTTCGGCACATAGGTAGATCACTGTGATCTCCCATGCCTTCTTCATCAGCTTCCAACTTCACCTGTTGGATGTGCATGCTCTACACTTTCACCCTTCTCTCTAGGGCTTCAATATGTTCATACAGATCAACCAAACTAATGTTGTTTTCTTCCTCTTCTTCAAACTCCCATGTTGCAGTATTTTCAGTCTCCTAGCTGAAAATATTGAGCCATTCCTTAGAATGCTCATCATCCTCTCCAGCTTGGGCAGCTTTAGATATCTGCTCCAATTCTTCCGTGACAGTCTCCGTTAGCTATCCTTCCGTTGTTGCTGCATATGCAACACAGATTTATGCCTCCTCCCGGGCAAGTGGTAGGAATATCTTGATTCCCCCAATCATTATAAGGCTCCTCAGATCAGCCTCTCGGATGGTGAGAGTTTTTAACTTGTCATCATCTTCATTCACATGGCTTGGAAAACCACATGAATCTTCATCCTTTGTTAGCTGCACCTGCTGATCTAAATTCACCTCTGAGTTTATGAGACTCTCAGATAGTCTCATCTGCTCATTCCTGCCCACCTAGCAATAGAGGATGCTTCCATTACCCTCCTGGAAGTCTTCGAGATCCCACAACGACCTCATTTCATTGCCCAGCTAGCAATGTGAAATTCCTTGGCTGTCCTCCTGACAGTCCATGATATCTTCAACTTATCTCAACTCCTTGCCCACCTGGAAATATGGAATTTCCTCTCTTCCCTCTTGGCAGTTCTTGATATCTCCAACTGATCCCAATTCACTGAGATCTCTCCCAGTCTCCGGTTCACATACCTGAACCATCTCCTTAGGTCCGTCGAGGTTTTCAGCATGCCTCAACCATCCTTTTAACAACCTACGCTGTCTTCTAGCCATCAACTCCTTGACTGGCCATCTTATCTTCGGCTTCTTCATGGGCCATTCATATACCCATCTCGGCTTGTTATTTTGCTGCATCCGCAGTTCAAGCTCTTCTATTCTTTCCTTGATGTCAACAAGTTCTTTCCCCCTTTCGACTGTGCTCATCAGCTCTGGGTTTTTCCTTCCAGCATACCTACGGCCTTCTGTAGCCATGTTGCTGTCTCTGTCTACTCTCCTAGCAAACTTGTTGCTGTCACTCTGTAACCTAAGTGTTTCTAGCTTCATCCTACAGTCCTGCTGACTGTCTTCTTGATTGTTGCCTACCTGCAAACAACCATTACAGAGTCTCCAACACTCTGTTTTCCCTTTACCTTCTCACTTCACCTGAAATATACAAGTGAAGTTCTGCTCTGATACCACTTGATGACAAATATGTCAGCTACGTCCATCGTAGGATCGTACAATCTGTTCATGAGCTGAAGCGGCTCATTTGATTCCCTTCTGGAATCTCAGATGGAACCTGATCCACAGGTCATGCCCTTTTCCTACACGGTCTTCTGCACTTAACCGTGATCTTCCCCGACTCAGTTTCGGGTCTCGAAACTTTATGGTTCCCAATGTTAAGAGTTCCCTGTCCTCTTGAATCCCTGATCTCCAATGAGAAACTTCGACGATATGGTCCCTTATGTGTTAGTCCACCTGACTAAACACCTGGCCCACGTGACTACTATCTCACAAGACCGCAGCGTTGTCTCCTATCGGGGTTTCGGACTTTCCAATGCCAAAATGAATAAACCTCTTGTTTTCAGGATTCCCGATTCTCCGCTATGCTGACAGCTGGCCCCACAAATGACACTTCCCTCCTTTCGGGGTTTCGGACTTCGAAGGTCCGAAATGTATGGACTTCTAGTCCACAGAATCCCCGATATGTCGATGGACTCTCTCGATCTCGCCACGTGTCCCCAATAGATGGATGACTCAGGCTTGTATCGGGGTTTTCACTGTGAACTTACTCGATCTCCTGTCCACGGGATTTCCAATATCCCGATTTCTGACATCTCGATATCCCGATATGTGTCGGGACTCTTGCCGACTTGAGAAGGTTTAAACCTCGTGCACCTTCCAGCCAATCCAACGGCTGACGGGTATCTATGTGAACATCCGACGGTCCACAATCTCCTGGGCTCATACCTTGGAAACCCGGTTGTAACCTCCTTGCTCCTTCACTAGATCTGATGGTGTAGATCGGTTCTTCCTGTGTGCTCACTCTGATGCCCTCTGGACGTGGAACCTTCAACGATCCAGATTTATTCAGCCGATTCGATGGCTGCATTGCTCCCTCCTAAGCTTCTGCGCTTTCTTCCTGCACTTGGAAGAATTCCAAGTTTCCAAAGGCGTCAACCTCAGTTCTCCTCCTGTGAACTCTTCGGCTTTGAGTTTCACTACACATATGAAAACGCTGACCCTCCTGGGCTTATCCTTCCCTCTGAACCCTCTAAGGATTCTTCAACTCCTACGCCTCTGCAAGGTATTCACATGCACGCAAAGGTGTTATCCATCCTGAGATTTCCTGTAGCTTCGACCTCCAAGGAAACTCGGTTCTTCTTCCGGTTCTCCTTCAGGTGGAGAATTTAGATGCCCTCCTGGATCTTCGTGTGCTCAACCAACCTATTGCTGAGTATTCTCGGGTATTCAGTAACCCTGTGAAGATCCCTCAGTGGATTCTTCTTTAAATTACAGAACTCAAAGAGTTCTCTTCCCCCTGTGCCTATCTGCACACCTACTCAATGCCCTCCTGGTAGAGTATCTTCTCACAGAACGTCCAACAGTTCTATCCTCTTCCTATGCACTCTATGCACCCGCTCAATGCTCCTCCAGCAGAGCTGTCAGAATCCTTAGTGATTCTGTTTCTCCTTGAACCCTCAACAGAGTTCTTCCTAAGCACCACTGTGCATACACTCAGTGCCCACTTGGAAGATCTTTACAGAACTCCTCAGAGCTTCTGTTTGCAACTATGCTCTTCTCCACAGCCTTGCCTCCAAGGTATTCAACAACCTTGAGGTATTTCCGTGAGTTGTTGACTCCAGTTCTTGTGCCGCAGCACGTCTTTGTTTGAACCCGCAGAATTCAGAAGTGCTTCAGTGCACTGGTATTCAGAGACCACAATACTCTGTCATGCCCTCTAGACATGAAACCTCAAAGACCTTCACCTGAAATCAGACACACTCCTGCAAATGCAAACCTACAACATAAATCTACAACATACATTCATATCATATGAAGAACACTCACAAACATTTATTTAACACATAATCATGTAGGAAAAACTGCTATTTGTATTAAACATGGCAAACGCCTGTATTTACAAGGTGTTCCTGAGCACAGCCTGTGACAAGGTCTTGGCTCCTTCTCTTCTGCTCTCTACTAACAGATTCTCACTCGAATTCTCTCCACTCTCTCCCAAATAGACACAATCGATCTTTTTACATGAGGAGGCTCTTCGACGTCTTTTCCTCCAATCTACCTACCCTATTCAATTACATTGAATGAGCTGTCTAGTCCGCTATCCAGATCTAGATCTCAGCCTTACAAAAATTAAAGGCTTATCTACTCTACGCCTGCACAAAGGCACAACTCTATGGCTCAACAACCTACAACATTTAATTACATTCAATTTTAAATCAAAATGAGGACTGCGCCTCTCTTCATTATGCGATTTGAATTCGCTGACGTGGCTGGCTGGCTGGCTAACTAGCGTGGAGAGATGCCCCTGCATCACTCAAACTACTCTTCAGGATGCAGGGGATCTTGTTGGGGATCCAACTGATACTAGGAGGATTTTTCACTCACTGCCACTGAACCATTTTCACCCAGACATATTTTCTTGGTCCAGTCTTCAGATCCACAGTCTTATGGCGAGGCTGCTAGAAATCCTTTTTGGGAATCCGCCATGCAAGAGGAGTACAACTACCTCCTTGAGAACCATACTTGGGATCTGGTTCCCCTTCCTTCTGGAAGGAAAGCGAAGATGGATTTCATATGTTTGGCACTTTCCATTGCGGAAACCAAGGGATGGGAATTCCATCAGATGGACATGAAGAATGCATTTATTCATGACGATATCTATGAGGATATCTATATGGAGCAACCCCAGGGATTTATGCAGGATTCCTCTTTGGTATTTCGACTGAAGAAGTCTCTTTATGGCCTCAATCAGGATCCGAGGGCATGGTATGCCAAGATGGACTCCTACCTACTGTCATAGAACTTTGCACATTGTAAGTCAGACCTAAATGTTTACATGCTCAGGAAGACTGACTCACTTCTACTCCTAGTTCTATATGTTGATGATTTTCTGATCACCAGTTGCTCAAATTCAACTATTGCTGCAATCAAGAGGATTTTGCATGATAGGTTCTTGAGGATGGACATGGGTCTTCTACACTTCTTCCTTGGACTCGAGATCAACAAATATGCATCAGGCATCAAACTATCTTAGGCCAAGTATGCACAATATCTCCTTGAGAGATTTCAGATGACAGACTGCAATTATGCTCTGACTCCTTTTCTATCAGGAGTCATACTTGAGGATGTCGAGGACACTCCACTAGTTGAAAACACACTGTACAAATAGTTAGTGGGGAGATTGTTGTATCTCACACACTCCAGACCAAACCTCTCTTATGTAGTTGGCATAGTATCTAGGTTCATGCAGGAGCCACATGAGCTACATTGGAAGTTGTAAAGCGTATCCTTCAATATGTACAAGGCACCATCACCTTTGGGATTACTTTGGAAGAAGAATCTACATTGAACCTCATCGGGTTCATTGATTTTGACTGAGCTAGCGATAACATTGATCGCAAGTCTACATCTGGTTACTCACTCAGTCTTGGTTTTGGGCCTATCTATTGGTTGAACAAGAAGCAAGATTATATTTCTCTATCTTTAGCTGAGGCAGAGTACAAAGGGGTAGTTAACATAACCATTTAGGCTATGTGTCTACAACATTTCTCATTGAGTTGGGAATTCAGTTTCATCAGCCAATTGTCATTTGGTGTGACATCTAGAGCACTCTGAAGTTCTGTAGAGATCCAGTTCAGAGGCAGCGGATGAAGCACATCAATATCCACATGCACTACATTCGAGACTTAGTACACGATGGGATCATCGACTTGCAGTTATGTTCTTCAGCAGAACAGACTGCAGACTGTTGGTTCTGGAGCCTGATTATCTTCCTGATTCAAAGGTCTTTTACTTTCAACCATGTTTATACCCCATGAAGTATTTTCACCCTAGAAGTATGTACACTCTTCCATGCGGAGGAGTGTAGAGGGGGGTACCCCCTCTGTGGGGTCCGGGGGGGCTATCCCCCCAGCTAGGGGGTCTGGGGGTAAGTGGGCCCCTAGCAGGGGTTCAGGGGCGAAGCCCCCAAAGGAAAAATTTACTTGTAAATGTATATTGTAATTTCATTGTAAATCTGGACCGTTCATTATAAGGTCGTAGATCTAACGATAGAGATTATGTTAGGGTTTTTTTCCCTAGAAGGCAACCCTATTTTATGAGGGAAATGTATTGTGGCGATGGTTGATGGCAAATATTGTATTCTGAGATAGGAGACTGTGAGAGAAAGAAGAGGAAGTTACAATAGGTTTGCTGTAGGTTGTATCCCTTCGTATGCTGGATAATAATAAAGCAAGGACCTGGAAATGTATCTGGTGGACGTAGCCCACATTGGGTGAACCACGTAAATTTGTGTCTCTATTGTATTGCATATGTTCTGTGTTTTGTTTCTGCATTTGTTTTATTTTATTTCTCCACGGTCCTTTTTTTTAACAACTGGTATCAGAGCGAAAGGTAACTCGTAGGAAAAGAGGGTTCCTGGTTCGAGTGGGAGCAATGTCGAAAGATGGAAAGTTTAGGGTAGAGAAATTTAACGGCCAAAACTACCAGTTATGGAAGATGCAGATGGAAGACTATTTATATCAGAAGGATCTATTCCTTACATTGGGCGGAATAACAAATAAGGCGATGGCTACGAAGGATGAAGAATGGGAGATTCTTGACAGAAAGGCTCTAGGAACGATACGACTGAGCCTGACAACGTCGGTGGCTTTCAATATTTCCAAAGAAAAGACAACGAAGGGTTTGATGGATGCATTGGCCAAATTGTATGAAAAACCCTCGA
>SNQJ01S0103561.1:34086-64524 GCA_010110895.2 Picea sitchensis
TATGTCCATTCCCAACTAGATCTATTATGTGCAGGTTCAACACATTTAAAAAGTTGACATATATAAAATTGATCATGGGATACAACAAAGAGTAAGCTTGTAGGAATCACTCTTCGTCATTCAAACAATGAAACACTAGAAAAGTACATAATCATAATCAAACTTAATAAGTAGAAATATACACTTTTCTGTATTGAATATTGAACAACAATAAACTGACTTAAGCAGGGAAATTTTCCACCCAATTCTAGGTAGTCTACTGTGAACACCACCCCCTAGTCAAGCTATGATACGACCAGGGAAAAGAAGGAAAAATTAGAACTTTTCCACTAGTTGTTATATCATCTAATAAATATTGAAAGAACAACCAAGTAACCCCATTGCTAAGTAATTTTACCGATATGTCAAGCATATGAACATTAAAAGTCACAATACTTACTCACACAACATAAGGAAGGAACTTCTCTGCTTCATAGTCTCAAAATTTCTCTTCCCTCTAGTGCTCTTCATTGTGGGCATATAATGTGCAAATACCGTCCATTCTAAGATTGAAATCTAGCCAATGTTTTCCTGGTTCTTAGATAATATTATGATCATGTTTCTCTTGGAATAAAAAAGATGTACTTCAGATCCATCTAGTCTCTATTTTTGCATGATATTCCTTCTTTTCTCTTTGGTTTCCTCCCTTCTCATCTTCTTTCCCTGGTCTTTAATGGATTTATTTCATGGTATTTTTAGTACCATAGTATGACAACCCCCTGTTTTCAACAAGAACTCTTCTTGTTCTCTTCTCTATCCTCACCAAGAATTGGCTCTCTTCCTTATAATTGAATTTATTTCCCTTCTTTTCATTAGTCCCAAGATGGATAGAAAGTTATATTTTAACTCTTCTTAGTTCCAAGAAAGTATGGAACAAGTTTCCCAAAATGTAGGAAGTGATGGATTAGGTCTAGGAATTGATTTCATATATTTAGGGAAAGGTTACATCCATCTATGATACTTCTAAATGCTCTGGATTAGGCTCACATCAACACCATAAAACATTCAAGGTTAGATAAATGGAAATATGGATAGGAAACATAGGTAAATATCCATAAATCAATCCATTGGACCCCCTTACCTTTCCCCACTTGTGGTATCATAGACCCTATAGGCACTCCTCCCTCAATTAGTCTTGGTTATTTCATTAATTTGTAAATAAAATATATAGTGGTATGCAAAATATTCCAATCACCACACCTCATAGTGTGAAGTAAAGTATTTAAACATATACTTAGTATTTCTAAGGTTGCAAAACCGAGACATTACACTTACTCTATGCAGATAATCCAAAAGATGATACTCATATGTTGGACTAAGGAAGCTCCTCAATACTTAAATAAAATAGTCTAGGGGGATATAACTAAATAGTTCATAAAGCACAATACTTTCAATTTTTTTTCAAATGGAGTAGCAAGCTAAGTGGGATTGATTGTGGGGAAAACTTCACAATTAAGTGTACTTAAGCTAGAGGATTCTTGGGATGGGTGACCTTCCGAGAAGTTGTAGTTAATGGGTGTAAGCCCCAAATGTGATGATTGATGTTGTGCAATTCTTTCTGCTAGTTTCGATCCCACTTCTTCACCCTTGTGAGCATCATTCATTGTAATGAGTTCTAATTGAACTATTAAAAAATCATGATGAATTGGTAACTTGTGACTAATACTCATGGATATAGGTCATATACTCTATGCAGATAATCCCAAAAATGATACTCATATGTTGGACTACAAAATCCCCTCAATACTTAAATAAAAGATTTAAGGGATCTCTAATTGAGTAGTTCATAAGGAACAATAATTGCTAAGGTTTTGCAAATGGGGTATAAATATAAGTGATCTTCATTGTGGTGAAAACTTCACAATTAAGTGTGCTTGAGGTAGACGAGTCTTGGGATGGGTGACCTCCTAGGAAGTACTTATTACCGAGTGCAATCCTTAGAGATGATGATTGATGCTATGGAATTCATTTTTCTAGTTTCAATCCCATCTCTTCACCCATTCGAGCATTACCTGATGTAATGAGTGATACATGGACTATTAAAAGATCATGATAAATTGGTTAGTTGTGACTAATACTAATGGATATGGATTACATATCAATGACTTACTCTATGTGGATAATCCAAAAGATGATACCCATATGTTTGACTAAGGAATACCCTTAGTACTCAAGTAAAATAGTCAAGGGAGACATAATTAAATAGTTCATAAAGCACAATACTTGCAAATGTTTTGGAAATTAGGTAGCAATCTAAGTGGGCTTGATTGTGGGGAAAAATCCACAATTAAGAATGCTTGAGCCATAGGAGTCTTGGGATGGGTGAACTCCTAAGAATTTCTTGTTATCAGGTGTAAGCCCAAAGGTGATGATTGATGTTGTGAAATTTATTTTCTAGTTTTAATCCCACTTCTTCACCCTTGAGAGCATCACCCAATGCAACAAGTGCTAAGTGGACTATTAAAAAATAATGAGAAATTGGCAAGTTGTGACTAATACTGATGGATAGAGGTCATATAATCTATGCAGATAATACAAAAAAATTATACTCATATGTTGGACTATGAAATCCCCTCAATACTTAAGTAAAAGAGTTAAGGGAGCTGTACTTGAATAGTTCATAAGGCACAATGCTTGCTAAGGTTTTGGAAATGGGGTAGAAATCTAAGTGAGCTTGATTGTGAGGAAAACTCCATAGTTAAGTGTTCTTGAGGTAGAGGATGTTGAAATAATGAGAGGGGGGGTGAATCAATATTACAATTTTTTTACCACTTTTAATCAAAATATCAACAATTATCACTTATGCCTTCATTTAACATTTCATGAGCATATAACCATAAGCAATACCATTCAAAAATATATCACATCATACATAGTGCACAAGATATTTTACGTTGAAACCCAAATGGGAGAAATCCACATAATGCTTTCTTATATATATATATATAAGATTACATTCATAGGAAGCACCAACTTCCAAATTGTCCAACACCAACTAGAAGGAGGCTCCAACCCCATGTTTATAGG
The DNA here is from genome assembly GCA_010110895.2 of Picea sitchensis. Taxonomy (NCBI): domain Eukaryota; kingdom Viridiplantae; phylum Streptophyta; class Pinopsida; order Pinales; family Pinaceae; genus Picea; species Picea sitchensis. The sequence goes on from SNQJ01S0103561.1 coordinate 37,153, forward strand.
CTCCAACCTGAAGGAATCTCCAACTCCCTGTTTTCTCTGAATCCAATTGAAAGGAGGCTACAACCCCCTTTCCTTTCCCCATCCTGCCTCCCTAAAATATAAATGTAGAGTCAACCTGCCACTAAAACTGTCACTAATAAACAACCTATCACTGATACATCAACATGTCACTGCATTTGTCACTATCACTGGATCAAACTCATAACCATATATTGTTGATGCCAATATCACCAAGAATGTCTCCAACCGATATGACTAAATTCATCAAGATGTGCATCTAACAATATACCATAAATATGCCTCTAGTATGTGATAAAAAGTCAAAGATATTCCTCAAACAATATGCCAATACATTCCTCAAACCGTGTACCCAAGTACCCAGAATATACCTCAACCATATGCTAAATATATGTTCCAATACATCCAAAATGTGCCTCGAGCATATGAAAAACATATGTAAGACATGCATCAAGCATGTGTCATAGCATCAAGATATAACAATCAAAATCACATATACAAACATACCTTAGATCCTGTAACAACCTTACTACAACCTGGAACAAGCATCCCATTGCTTTACCTCGACATCGCTACCTAATATTTTCCAATAGATCAAGTGTTCACTAGATAGATATTCAATGAACTTGTGTATATGAATGAGAGACTCTTGATGTGTATTTATACTTTTCAAGTGACTTTTTTTGGGGCTAACTTCTAATAGTTTTACCCTTTTTCTTGATTTTAGGGTCAACTCAATATTTCTTGTTACAACTCTTTTACCCTTTAATTAATGACTATTTTACCATTTTTTATGATTTTAGGGTGTTGGGCCCGAGATATGATCAATTTTATGATAGTTATTAGACACTTTTTCTGAATGTACATATGTGTTTTTCATGTTTTGAAGGAGCTTTTTGAAGAATTTTATGTTAAAACGGTATGATCTACACCAGGTATGTATGATTCATGTTTGATGTCAATATTGAGTATAATTCATCACGTTTTATGATTCCAAAGATCTAATTCAAGTTTTTCTCGTGTTACAGGGAAAAAATGCACCGCGTTTCTACTTCCGACACTCAGTCCGACACTCATTCCAGCATTCGATCTAGTACCTGATCCGACACTGCATCCAACATCGCGTCTTGCACAAAAATGGAGGACGACTTGGCGGTTATGGTATTGGTGGCTAGTGATGGGCGAATCGAGAATGTGGGTTTTGTTCATGCTTTCCCCCTCTAGCTATTGAACTTCCGACAACTCAATTTTGGTTGTTAAATAGGGCGATTATTGCCCCGCTCTGTTTCAACAGTTGGGGCATCATTTAATGTAAATTGTCAAATTTAGAAGTGGTTCGACCCTCCCGTGGTCGACCACTTGGTATGTAAACTTATAAATACCACTAGGATGGTCAGACAATAGGTTAAGAAGCAATAGAGTAGTGTATTGGAGAAAAACATGACTCTCTCTTATTTTTGTCATTTTCCATTGCCGAAGTTATATAAAATTGTGTTTCTGCGTTTTAATGGTGAATTCATCTTGTTGAGATCGTGGTGTGATTTTAGGAAGTGACCATGACTTGCTGGGGGGGCCACCAACAATCTTGTAACTATTCTTTATGTTGTTTATGCATTTTATAGTTTAGTTGTCTCTTTGTATTTCCTATACATGCATTATTATCTTATTAATTAGTTTGTTGTTCTAGTTTAATTGCTTTGATTTTCTTTTGTAGGTTAGTATGACGGATTGTGTTAGCATGCATTGATTTGATAGATAGAAAAAAATTTGCAAATTCATAGACTAATCCCATGTGCAATTAGATATTAGATTGCGTTTTATTTTATGCTGTTAGAATTAAATTTAAAACAGAGTTTTTAATAGAGTAGAACAAAGTTTTAATTTGGGTTTTCTTTAACAAGGATTTGGTGGATAAATAAGGGTAATTTCAGTTTTTTTATTGTAGAATTGTCTTAACCAGTTGTTAGTCAACACATGCATTAGTTTACTTTTTATATGTCATGATTTAATTCTGTTTTCAAGCATTTTTCTTATCGTATTTTGAATTGTTAGAATAGATGTAACATAGTTTCATTTTATGTAATTTCCTTCCTAGAATTAGATTGCAATTGTATTTCTTAGTTAATGATTGAGTTTAAGTATGAATTTTTATTACATAGTGTAGAAGTAAAATTATGATCTCATTATATTGTCGATGATTAATAAATGAATATGCAGGGTAATTGACGATTGTTTATGCCATGGCTAAATTCTCATTGGATTGTTTAATCCATACCTTTCACTTTGCTATTGAGATCAGTGTTGAGCTTATATCACTTGAATTATCCCTTATTGTCAAGTGCCATAGAGATATCATACGACACCGAAGACATTCACACAACCACCAACACGATATTTGAGTTTTCATAGGTTAAAATATAGTTTTCCTATTTTCATAGGTTAAAGGATAGTTTTTTTTCTTTCATAGGTTAAAAGATCTAGTTTCCTGCTTTCATATATCAGAAGATATAGTTTCTTGTTTTCATAGCTTAGAAGATAGTTTTATTGTTGTTGTAGGATAGATAGTCTTTTTCTTTGATAGGTTAGAGAAAAGTTTGCTTATCATAGATTAAAGGTTAGCTGCTAGTCTTTCTTGCTTTCAATTAAATAGATTTCCTTTCATGAATTAGAAATAGTTTTGAAGTTTTAAGAATATAGTCCACTTGCGTCTTAGGCTAGATAGTTGTTCAATGAGAATTTTTAATTTGATTACTTGCAGGAGAAGTTATCTTAGAGTAGTTAATTGTTTACTTGCTTTAATAGATTAGCTAGTTGTTTTTCTTACTTGTTTACTTGCCTTAATAGGTTAGTTAGTTGTTTTACTTTAATAGGTTAGTTAGTTGTTTTGCTTACTTGTTTATTTGATTTAATTGAATAGTTGCTGGCTTGTTTATTTACTTGCTTTCATAGGGTAGTTTCTCATTGAATATAGGTTGGCAAGTTAAAATAGTTTGCTTTGGTTATTTTCTTATTGTTATAGTTTCTTTTGCTTACTGTTATGAACTAGTTTGCTTCAAGTAGGGTTTTTACTTGCTTTCTTAGAACTATCCATCGATCCTTGGCCCAAAAGTACTTAGGTTACATAGTTTCAAGTTGCTTGGTAGGGTTTTCTCATTAGATAGCTTTGCTTGAATAGATTAGCCTTTAGATAGCCCCTTCCTTAGTTAGACTTCACTACTACCAGCCCTTCTACCTTTGGCATATATTTTGCTACAACTCTAAGTTTACTTACCTCGAGTTGACAATTTAATTCAGGGTTTTTAGTGCATATATAACACCCATCATTTTTGGCGCCATTGCTGGTAAGAAGTAGTTAGGAGATAGTTCATTCCTAAACCTTAGCATTAGATTTATGGCGGGGGAACTTTAAGACGAGAGGTAAGAACTTGTGCATATGCTATTGCAGGCTCCCCCAAACCCAATGTTAGTTTTTCATTTTTGTTTTTATTTACGTTCATGAATAGACCTAGAAACCAAATGGTATCCTTTTCTTTTGTTTTTTCTTTCTTTCATGAATAGACCTAGAGATCCAAAAGGTACATACATTAAATCTAAATCAGACCTTTCAACCAAGGTTCCTTCTGACCTTTTTGGGGGAAGGGATGTTCCACTTATAAAATCCACAGATCGATACCGAAAAACATGAGCTATCTCAACTCAAAGAGCTAAGGTAGTCTCTGAAGAGACTAACACAAGGAGCAATATAGAACAATAAATTGAAGCATCAATCATATTAGGACAGGAGGCAAGACCACTTCTTTTACAATACAACCTTTTCTTTTACACCACCATCAGAAGATCCTAATTTTGAGGATATCATAGACCCTGAACAGGTGAATATTCTGTTTGGTAGTTCAGACAATGTAATTATCTCTCAAATTGACACAAACTTTTTGGCACCAATAGTCTCAACCGACTCGAGTAGAGTCCCAGACATCCAATCCGTAGGAAGACCTTTCCATCAAAGGGAAACCTTGTTCTCTTCAAAGATAAAACCACCTAGGTACTCTCTTTTTGGAAACCAGGCCAATATGGATGATCAGGAGGACCATAACAATGTAATACATGGGGAAGAAGAAGACACTCAAAACCAAACCGAAACTACCTTCGGGTTTCGGATTTTAGACACCACTCCAAATGTCAACATCAAGAATATTCCTCTCTGAGCATTGCCTACCTTTTATGGTAAAAACAATGAAGATCCACACACCTTCCTATTTGAATTTGACATCTTGTGTAGGATCTACAACTATGTACAAGATGCCCAGAAGCTAAAACTCTTTCCTGCCACCCTCAAAGACTCTGCACTAAGAAGGTTCATGGGGTTGGGAGAATCCAGTATTAGGTCTTGGGAAGCCATGGAAGACATCTTTCTTAAGAAGTACCAAGACTACTGCAAAACCAAAGAGTCTCGTAATGACATCTTTAAAATCCAACAATTAGAAGACGAGACCCTTTAAGATTATATGGAAACATTTGGTTATATCTCCCAAAAGTAAAAATACCATGACCTTCCAGAGGATGCAATTAGGGCTCTTTTCCTTAAGGGAATTTCAGAAGAATATCTAGAGATGCTTAACCTGATGGCATCAGGTGACATCTCTCATAAACCATTTTCTGAAATATGTGAAATGTGTAAAAATTACTTAAGGAGTAGAACCAAAATAGGAAAGAATGTTCGGTACCCTTATAATAGAATCTTAAAACCAGTTAGTTTAGGTGGTATTACAAGAGCAGAGATAGGGAACCTATTAGAAAACTTTAAGACATATATCTTAAGCATAATAGGTTCCCAGTTGGACACCCTAAAAATAAAAAAGAAACAGGAGGAGGAAAATGCAACAATGAGCATATATTGCCCAAGATGCAAGAGGAAGCATTCCTCAAGGGAATTCCCATCAGATAACATTTCAGTTTGTGGCTTCTGTACAAAATACCATGTGACTGAGAAATGTCCATCATCTCTCAGTTTATTAGCCATCTATAGGAGTGGAGATCTTGGGGAGTCTTATTATATACCTAGGAGGCCATGGAAACCTAGGAACTAGCCCACATACCCAGATCTACAATCTCAAGTTCCACCCTATTATCAACAACAATAGTGGAACTCACCAGGTTGGCAAAACTGGTCTACTCAGTACCAAAATCCTTTATTTCAAGGATGGAGAGGAGGACATATCCAAGGAAACCCTCAATATCCATCTATCCCTATGTCCAACCATCATTATCCTCAGTTCCCACCGAACACTCCACAAATTCTGCCAGGTTTTGTTCCACCACCTTTACCTCCTATTCCACAACAACAACCACTACAATAGAAAAATGAAAGCTCCTTGAGACAAACACTATTACCAACACAACTAGTGCCGAATACCAATAGTAATCCCCCTCAACCTCTTCACAATTTTGAGATGCAGGCCTTCCCGTCATATGTTATTACTCCTGTTCCATTACAGGAAATTCGACTAAGATTGGGAAAATCTTTAGAGAGGCAGAGACCTTCAATAGTCATCCAGGAAGAAGAAGAAGAAACCACCAAACAACCCACATATGACACCAGGTGGGAAGATGTTATTATCTTGAAGAATCAAGAACCCAACCTTCCCCAAAATGAACCTTCACAAATTACGAAGGTCCCTCCTTATCCAGACCGATTGGTAACTGAGAAACCTACCACCCAACCAAAATTTGACATTTTGAATGAATTGAAAAATATTTGTGTCAAGATTCCCTTGCTTCAAGCTGTTAAAGAAATTCCAATCTATAGTAAGGTAGTCAAAGAATTGTGTATAAAGAAGCTAGGTAGGAAGCAAAAATACCCCCCTACAATTAACTTGATAGGAGGACTTTCCGAATACATTTCAGAGCAACTAAAACTAGCAAAATATGGGAACCCATGAAACCCCATAGTGACTATAACTATAATGAGTTCTCCATTGGAAGCACTCTCATAGACCTAGGGGAAACCATCAATGTTATGACTGCTACTACCTTGGAACAATTACAGTTACAACCTCTTCTTCGACCTACCCCCACCATTTTGGAATTAGCAGATAAGACTAGGGTTATACCTGAAGGAATTTTAGATGATGTCATCGTTACTTTAGCCTCATGGGAGTACCTCATAGATTTTATTGTCATTCATTCAAAGGATCCTACCAAAGGCCATCCCGTCATTTTGGGAAGACCTTGGCTAGCCACAACCAATGCATTTATTGGCTGTAGAGAAGGGGAAATGACCATCTCAAATGGTCTCTCTATTCATAAGATCACCATTTAACCTCCAGCTCAACCTATTATAGAGAATATATGGTGGCTCGAATGTCCATATGAGAACGAGTACTGGGAAGAACCCGTATTTCCAAGTGACCATGCATGGGCACTTCAGGAGCACACAACATAAAATGTATTAAACCAATTTATTTCTGCTATCACATGTGTGGATTTCCCACAGTCTTTTCCCCAATTTGAGTACATGTTTGGGGAAGAATTTCAAGAACAATTAGACCCATCCATTTTTTCTTCGTCATATTTTATTTATGATATATATGAGTTTTCCATGTCTTACACTATGCCCTACGAGATCAATCCAGGAAAACTTTTACATATAAACTCCGGGCTAGATGCAGACCAACAGAAACAGTTAGTAGATATCCTTAAAGAACAATCATGAGCATTTTCCTGAGAATACACTGACATGAAGGGTATACACCCTAACACATGCATCCATCACATATATACCCAGGGGGAAGTAACACCTATTAGGAAACCCTAGAGAAGGATGAACCCAACACTCAAAGACATAGTCAAGGAGGAGATCCAAAAGTTGTTAAATGTCGGATTTATCTATCCCATGTCCAATAGTAAGTGGGTATATCCACTTGTAGTGGTTCCAAAGAAAGTGAGCGGGAAATGGAGAATTTGTGTTGAATTCCAGGAACTCAACAAAGCCACTCTGAAAGACTACTTTCCTCTTTCTTTCATTGACCAAGTTCTAGATACCTTATCTGGAAAGAAGTATTTTTCCTTTCTAGATGGGTACAACGGGTACAATCAGATTCTTATAGCACTCAAAGACTAGGACAAGAATGCCTTTAGTTGTCCTTGGGGGCACCTATGCCTATAGGGTCTTACCATTTGGATTGTGTAATGCTCCTTCCACATTTCAACGAGTAGTATTAGGGATATTTTTCGATATTATTCATGATTGTGTGGAGGTCTACATGGATGACTTCACAGTCTATGGTAACACTTACCAGGAAGCCTTAGACAACTTAGAAAAAGTCCTCATCAGATGCCAGGAAATGAACCTATCTCTAAGTCATGAAAAATGCAAAATGTTGTTAACTGAAGGAGTGGTTCTAGGACACCATGTTTCATCTGAAGGGATAAAATTCGATCCTGCAAAGATTGAGGTCATCATTAGAATTCCACCCCCCCAAGACTCAGAAAGAGGTGAGAAGATTTCTTGGACATGCCAGATATTACCGGTGGTTTATTGAAAATTTTACAAATATTGTTGCACCTATGTTTGGATTACTAATAAAAGATGTTGATTTTTTTGGATTGAGCAGTGTCAAACTGCCTTTGAAACCTTGAAAGCTAAACTGTCCATGGCACCAGTTCTTAGTTGGCCCAATTGGACTCTCCCATTTAATATATCCACTGATGCCTCCAACACCACAACAGGAGGGGTATTAGGGAAGAAAGAGGACCAACATTCCTATGCCATTTATTTTGTGAGAAAGAACTTGTCCCCTGCCGAGTTGAACTACACAGTCATCGAGAAAGAATTCTTGGCAGTTGTTCATGCTATTAACAAATTTCGTCATTACATTACAGGTTATGAAGTATTTGTACATATCGATCATTCTGCCATTAGATTCCTCATGAATAAACCCATAAATAATGGCCGAGTGACCAGGTGGCTTTTGTTATTGAAATAATTTAATATCACTGTGCTTGATCGACTTGGTAAGGATAATGTAGTAGCTGATTTTCTTTCCCGAATAAAAAATGAGGATGATGATATCCCTGTAGATGATAGTTTCCCATATGAGCATATTTTTTCCCTCTCTGTCAATACCCCATGGTTTGCGGATATGGCAAACTATCTGGCCACTAGGATGTTACTGTATCATTTGTCACCTCATGAAAAGAGGAAAATTATTACACAGAGTGCTAATTACTCTTGGGTTGGTCATGATATTTTTCGCACAGGTCCTAATTTGATTATTCGTAGATGTGTCCGAGAGGAAAAGATACCTGAAATACTACAAAGTTGTCATGATGGACCATGTCGTGGCCACTTTTCTGACAAACGTACAACATATAAGGTGTTACATTCAGGTTACTATTAGCCTAGAATTTTCAAAGATACTACCAAGTATTTGAGAAGTTGTGATAGTTTCCAAAGGATAGGAAGACCTACGTCAGCTGACAAAATTCTTTTGTGTGCCCAATTTATGATAGAACCCTTTGAAAAATGGGCCCTCGACTTTGTAGGACCAATTTCACCCATGTCCCATAGGAAGAACTATATTTTGGTTTGTACAAACTATGTCACCAAATGGGTAGAGGCAAAATCCCTATTCAGGGCTACAAAGAAGTATGTTGTCGAATTCATCTATGAAGACATCTTTACCTGCTTCAGTGTCCCTCATGAAATTGTTACCGACCAAGGAACTCAATTCGCTTTCAAGCTGATGAAAGAGCTAACAGAGAAATATCGGATTAAACATTGCAAATGTTCTCCATACCACCCGCAAGCCAATGGTCAGGTAGAATCCAAAAAAAATTCATGGAATCCATCTTGACCAAGACTGTTCAGTTACATCACCGGGATTGGGCTGATAGGCTCCCAGAGGCTTTGTGGGCATATCAAACCACCTGGAGAAATACCACTGGGCACACTCCTTATGAGCTAGTGTATGGGAAACAAGTACTTTTACCAATATAATTCCAAGTAAGGACCTTCTGTATTTTCGCAGAATTAGGATTGAACCTGGATGAGGCTCAGAAGCAACAAGCCCTACAATTGAATGAGTTGTATGAAATCAGGAAAGATGCCATCCAACGGACAATATTAGTCCAAAAACAAAGGAGCAAGTGGCATGACAAGTTTATAGAGAAGAATCACTTCCAACCTGATGATTGGGCTTTGTTTTTTGATTCCCGATTCAAAACCTTCAAAGGAAAACTCACCACCCGGTGGTTGGGCCCTTACGAGGTAGACACTATATATGACAATGGAGCTATAAAAATTAAAACAATTGACGATGGACAAGTCACCTTTGTGGTAAATGGACACCGACTTAAATTTTATCATAAGCCCATTTCCAGAGAGGATTTTCTACAGGTCATGTCAACTGACAAGGCATTGGCCTTAGTAGATGGGGAAGTCCCCCCTTGTTCTTGAAAAGTTTTATGAATTTCCTACTGTATATATGTAAATAGTTTTTGAATTTTGTTAATAAGGCAATTTTAGAGATTTCTATAAGTATTTATTTCACCAGGAGTACACAGTTTCAAGGATATTTCTTCAAAAATTGTTACACTTGAATTTTGTGTCTGATAAAGCATCAAATATTGACTTACTGTAATTAGTCATATTTTTGCAAGAATTCTCATTTTTTGGCATTCTAAAGCGGTTTCTCTTGAAACTCTTCACCACCGTATAAGGAAGTGATACCATAACTATAAAGCCTAGAGGTCTCTCATACAGTTTTTCCAAGAAACCTGAGTAAGTGAGTCAAGTGTCTTTATCAAAGAGTAACAAGGAGGTCTAATTAGCGGTTAGTCATGGAAAAATCACAATAACTACAAAGGAAGAAAGTAAGTTGAGCCTAGAGATACCTTTATGTTCTTTCTCAATGGTACCATCCACTACACACTAAATAGCTTGATTATATCATATCTTTAGATAGGCCATGTTCGCTTAAGTACCCCTTACATCGGGACAATCACTAAGTAATATAACGGAAATTCATCCTCTAACATAAATACCATACCAATTCAAAAAAGAAATAAAATTTTGTTTTTAGAGTTGTTCCCCCATCTTCTTGCATAAAGAAATCTTATACTAAAATCTTAAAAGATGGAGGGCCAGTCTCTGAGGGTGTAAGAGGCTAACCCACTGGGATATTGAACAGGTCTACTGGCAGCGGGTACCAACCTATGGTATGACTAGGTATACCCACCGGAGTACTGAACATGCTCGCTGGCAGTGGGGCATTCTACCTAGCGAGGATGGTAATCTGACAAAAATAAATAATAAATTTAAACTTGTCCTGATGTATGACATTACTTGCAGATAAAGATGACATGAAGTATGTGTGGTTAAGCTAAGGTTAATGAATATCATACACTTGCCATTGGGAAATAAATCTAAAACTATCTTGAAACTCTCTTGCCTATCTCTTCTTATCTATATATATGATCTCTTATCCTATAGGGGGGGCCATCTTCTAACCGTCTCGTCAGACCAATTTGTGAAATTTTATCTTTACACTTGACATACTATAAATCTTCATCTATTGGGGGATACTGACTGGTTTCCTATACTTTTGATTGTGAGGTGTCACAATACTTAGGTGTGGGGGAAGGGTTCATGAGTTGACAAATGATGATTTCCTAGAGAAATAAAACTTCGCAGGAAATTTTGTATTATTTCTATGATACCGGTTATTACATTAATAGTCGTGTTATGTTTGAAATGCTAAACTCTCGTGTGCTATAAATTACTGAACATATACTTAACAAACCACTCTTTATCAGTTTATCTTTCATTGCAAGCTGTGCATTGTAGGATTGACAATACATGTTTTATGCTTGTCATAACCTGTTCATTGTAGGTTTGACATTATATGTCATATGCAAGAGGATTGAGTGAGCATGATGGCAAAATCAACAACAAGGGAACATTCTGCCTCTGCTCATTTACCACTATGATTGTAAAAAACACTTCAAATTTGCAGGCTATCCATTATAAGAAGTGTAAATGTACTTAACACAGAGGTACCGTATGAAGTTCCATATGAAATTCTGTATGAGGTGTCGAACGAAGTACCATATGAATTACACATCAGTAACTGTCCTAGATTCCAGGTAACCAGAACTCAATTACATTCAATTGAATTCATTGCAGGCAATTGATTGAAGATGCTTTATATGTTCATGATCAAATGTCCAAGTCAAAAGACTTGGACATTGATCTAATTGCGCATCATTGCATTACCTCCAAAAATGAGCCATCGAATTTGAATTTTCCACACATGGAAGCCCGTGCGCACATGTGTGCAACCTACTCCACTATAGGTGCATTCAAAATCGGGCTCGACAACCATTATCTCCATTCCCCCTTGCCATTTTCTCTGCCCTGCGTTAAGAAATCGCGCCCAAGCTCTTCCATCTCTTCCCCTGTTCAAATCATGCTCAGACCATGCCCAATTCATGCCATCTCTTGGCATGTTCCTACCCTTTCCTGGTGAATTTCACCTCTGCTACAATGCCTAGGAGGTACAGACCCTCTTCCTATGCGGATATCTTTTCCATTCACGAATTCGCACAATGCAGAGAGGTGTTTTTGCACACAGGCTGGGGGCCATTTTTGTCTAACTTGCAAGGCCGCGATGATGACCTCTCCATGCAATTCGCCCTTAGTTTTGATGGGAAGAAAGCACATGTAGGGTCTCTTACCTTTGAAGTCTCAGAAGAGTCCATTGCTGCGGCTACAAAGCTCCCAAGAATGGGAGATAGATGGTTCAAAAACCACCAATTCTCGCGCTCAAGTTATAACAGGGTTTTTAAGCCCAAATTTGAGAATAGTTCAGGAGAAAAAGGATATTCTAGGGAGTGGATAAAGGTGGAATTGATCAACCCCCTCATTGTCATCACAATGTTGATTACCTGCAAAGGTAGATACTCCACTTTTAAAGCTTGTCATTTTAAATTGTTGGCTCATTTTCTGTTCAACAAACCTTTGAACTTCCCCTTCTATTTTGTAAAACTCTTGGAGAAGATGTCCTCTCAAGTTAGAAAGAATGTGACTAACCCCCACAAAAATCTCTTTCACCATGGATTGATCAAACTCCTTGTTCTAGCCGAACTATATAAACAGGGGCAAACTTGGGACGCCTTTATCTACCAATTTGCAAACCCTCACTTGACAATTAGGACCGGAAAAAAGCCACTTAGCCTAAAAAATATCTCTTCATCCAAGCCTTGCTCTCCAGGAACTCCAAACCCCCTTGCACAAGCCCTCTCTTTGCCAGAACAATACAAAAAGATTTTTGATATCCCTACTTCCTCATTGGGTAAAAAGACCAAGAGAAAAGACCAAAATAAGCCTATTGTTAACCCCCCAATGCCTTCAATCTCTCTTGATCCTACACCTAAAAATCTCCAAGAAGTAATTCAACAAGACTTTCCCATCATTCCCAAAAATAGGAGGGGAGCCAATCGACTTGGTAAAGGACCCTTTTGAAAGAGTACCCAGAGCATAAGAACCAAACCTTATGAAAAACCGATGCCTGCTTCAGATCCTATCCAAGTGTTCTCCGATCTTGAGAGCCCTCATAAGAGACTTAGGGAAGTTTATGTGGATGGATTAGAGCCACTAAGAAAGAAAAAATCAGATCCGACCTCTCCTTACCAATCCCCCATCACTCTTACTTCACCCTTGCCTACTGTAGATCCTAAAACTGATAGATTGTCCACATCCCTCAAAGGATATAGGCCTTCCTCAAAGATCACCGATTTTTCCCCAACCATTGAGAAGCTACAAAAAGAAAAGCATCAGCTTCTCCAACAATTGGAGGAAAGGAAGACAATAGATGCACACCTTCATCATGATAATGTAGTCCTCCAAGCAAAGGTTAACTCCCTTCAATGGTTGGTCGATGAGATGACCAAATCTAACCACAGCCTCAGAGCATAGCTGAAGCAACATAAGAGGCACAAGGAAAAGTCTTCACAGAAAGAAGGAGAAGCTTCCAGAGTTGATCCTCCTCAGCAAGCCTAGTCACGAGGGTAACTTCTTTTTGTTTGCAGTGGGACCTGCAAAATTGTAAGTGTGGGTTTAATGTTGGGCCTAAGATATGATCAATTTTATGACAGTTATTAGATACTTTTGCCAAAAGTACATGTGTTTTTCATGTTTTGAAGGATATTTTTGAAGAATTTTATGTTAAAACGGTATGATCTACACCAACTATGTATGATTCATGTTTGATGTCAATATTGAGTATAATTCATCACATTTTATGATTCCAAAGATCTAATTCACATTTTTCTGGTGTTATAGGGAAAAAACACACCACGTTTCTACTTCCAGCACTCAGTCCGACACTCATTCCAGCATTCGATCCAATACCTAATCCGATACTGTGTCCAACAACGCATCTTGCACAAAAATGGAGGACGACTTGGCAGTTATGGTATTGGCGGCAAGTGATGGGTGAATCGGGAACATGGGTTTTGTTCATTCTTGCCCCCTTCAGCTACTAAACTTCCGACAACTCAATTTTGGTTGTTAAACAGGGCGATTATTGGCCTGCTCCGTTTTAGTAGTTGGGGCATCATTTAATGTAAATTGTCGAATTTAGAAGTGGTTCGACCCTCCCGTGGTCGACCAATTGGTCTGTAAACTTATAAATACCATTAGGATGGTCAGAAAATAGGTTAAGCAATAGAGTAGTGTATTGGAGAAAAACATGACTCTCTCTTAGTTCTGTCATTTTCCATTGCCAAAGTTATATAAAACTGTGTTTCTGCGTTTTAATGGCGAATTCATCTTGCTAAACTTGTGGTGTGCTTTTAGGAAGTGACCACGATTTGCTGGGGGGGACACTAGTAGTCTGGTAACTATTCTTTATGTTGTTTATGCATTTTATAGTTTAGTTGTCTCTCTTTATTTCCTGTACATGCATTATTATCTTATTAATTAGTTTGTTGTTATAGTTTAATTGCTTTGATTTTCTTTTGCAGGTTAGTATGACAAATTGTGTTAGCATGCATTGATTTGATAGATAGAAACGAATTTGCAAATTCATAGATTAACCCCATGTGCAATTAGATATTAGACCGTGTTTTATTTTATGCTGTTAGAATTAAATTTGAAACATAGTTTTTCATAGAGTAGAACAAAGTTTTAATTTGGTTTTTCTTTAACAAGGATTTGGTTGATGGATAAGGGTAATTTCAGTTTTTTTATTGTATAATTCACTTAACCAGTTGTTAGTCAATACATGCATTAGTTTACTTTTTATATGTCATGATTTAATTCTGTTTTCAAGCATTTTTCTTATCGTATTTTGAATTGTTAGAATATATATAACATAGTTTTATTTTATGTAATTTCCTTCCTAGAATTGGATTGCAATTGTATTCTTAGTTAATGATTGAGTTTATGTATGAATTTTTCTTACATAGTGTAAAAGTACAATTATGATCTCGTTATATTGTTGATGGTTAATATATGAATATGCAGGGTAATTGACGATTGTTTATGTCATGGCTAAATTCTCATTGGATTGTTTAATCCATACCTTTCACTTTGCTATTGAGATCAGTGTTGAGCTTATACCGCTTGAATTATCCCTTGTTGTCAAGTGCCATAGAGATATCATACGACACCAAAGACATTCACACAATCACCAACACTATATTTGAGTTTTCATAGGTTAAAAGATAGTTTTCCTGTTTTCATAGGTTAAAGGATAGTTTTCTTGCTTTCATAAGTTAAAAGATCTAGTTTCCTTCTTTCATAGATCAGAAGATATAGTTTCTTGTTTTCATATCTTAGAAGATAGTTTTATTGTTGATGTAGGATAGATAGTATTTTTCTTTGATAGTTTAGAGAAAGTTTTCTTATCCTAGATTAAAGGTTAGTTGCTAGTCTTTCTTGCTTTCAATTAAATAGATTTCCTTTCATGAATTAGAAATAGTTTTGAAGTTTTAAGAATATAGTCCACTTGCCTCTTAGGCTAGATAGTTGTTCAATGAGAAGTTTTAATTTGATTACTTGCAGTAGAAGTTATCTTAGAGTAGTTAATTGTTTACTTGCTTTAATAGGTTAGCTAGTTGTTTTGCTTACTTGTTTACTTGCCTTAATATGTTAGTTAGTTGTTTTGCTTACATTCTCATTTGCTTTAATAGAATAGTTGATGGATTGTTTATTTACTTGCTTTCATAGGGTAGTTGCTCATTGAATGTAGGTTGGAAAGTTAAAGTAGTTTTCTTTGGGTATTTTCTTATTGTTGTAGTTGCTTTTGCTTACTGTTATGAACTAGTTTGCTTCAAGTAGGGTTTTTACTTGCTTTCTTAGAACTATCCATCAATCCTTGGCCCAAAATTACTTAGGTTACATAGTTTCAAGTTTCTTAGTAGGTTTTTCTCATTAGATAGCTTTGATTGAATAGATTATCCTTTAGATATCCCCTTCCTTAGTTAGAGTATACTACTACCATCCCTTCTACCTTTGGCATATATTTTGCTACAACTCTAAGTTTACTTACCCCGGGTTGACAATTTAATTGAGGGTTTTTATTGTGTTTTTAGTGCATATATAACACCCATCATAGGGTCAACTCATTATTTATTGTTACAACTATTTTACCCTTTAATTAATGACTTGTAACTTCTTGTTGCAACCGTTTAGGGACTTCTTAAGTTTTAGGGTCAACTCATTATTTCTTGTTACAACCATTTTACCCTTTAATTAATGACTTGTAACTTCTTGTTGCAACCGTTTAGGGACTCATTAACCATTCTTTAGGGTTTTAAACTTCACGAGGACATAACTCCTCAACCATGAGGAACCACATGGTGTAGTACCTACTATTGGAAATGAAATGATGAGGACTATCCATCTATGAGGGGTTTTCATGTAATTGTAATGTTTTTCAACCTTATATTCCTTTGTCAACTTCAAGCTTCATGAACACACCTCTGGGATCCTTGTAGAATTATTCAAATATTCTTCTCGTGAGGGACATGCTCAAAGATACGCCATAAGGGGACCGCTTTGGAGAATTCTTCTGTTATACCCACTACTTCTAGAGACTTCTAGAATTATTCTAAAGTTGACATCAATGATAATCGATTTTCCAACAATCTCCCCCTTTGGCATTGATGGCAGCAATCATGCTCCCCCTGCGACCAATGCTCCCCCTTTCTTCATGCTTATGTTCTTTAGCCCCCTTTGACATCAATGGAAAAGGGTAACTCCCCCTGACAGTATACCTTATTCTGAAAATATCTTTTCCAGTATTGATGCTTCTGAAATTTCTCTTATTCTTTTTTTATTTCTCTCCTCTGGTGTTGTTTGTCCATTGATGCTTCCTAATGATGTAAATCACTAACATATAAAACACATCTTTTGACACTTATTATCTATATATGAGTAGACCACTTTCAATATTTCATGCGTTTGGTGTTTTGATGATATAATGTGTGTACTTGTTTTAATTGTATGATGGATGCATGTGATATGTATGGTTAATGTCATAAATGCCAATCTATTACTTGATTTTCCATGTAATCTGCCATTTTATTGAGGTTTCTAGAAATATGAGTAAATTTGATAGACTCAAAATTTCATAACATAAGTTTGACTTGTAGGTACTTGCGATATAGACATGGATCACAGACACGATAACCATTGCTGAGATGGAGAACGATGAGATGAGAATCTAAGAGGACGCTAAGGTGGCGAATATGAAGGTGAATATCCTCAAAGGGGAGACCAATGACGACAACATATTTAACTTGGTTTTTAGTGGCAAGGCCGAGGCATATGCCACTAGAATGGAGTAATACATGGTTAAGGGTGTAAATGGCCCAGGCTGTTGAAGCAAGATTCCGAGTCCAATGACTGGCTCTATCTGCCTACCCGATGTGATAAGTGAATGGAGGATTCATCTGTTAAAAACAAGGAAACAAGATTAGGCTTGGATATTTAGATATATATATATATATATATATATATATATATATAAAATAAAGGCTAAAAAAAACTAGGAAAGCAAGAAAACCTAAGGTAAGGTGGTTACGCTCAGGGGTAAAATTTCTACAAGTGTAACCTGTCTAATGGGTCCTTTAGGGTAGCCCCTTCTATGTGAGCCAGAATGTAAGCTCCCTTAGTAAGGAAATGATATATTACATAGGGTCCCTGCCAAAGGGATTCAAATTTTCTGTGGCAAAGAGTATCGTGGGTGATATCGTAGGCCAACACAAGATCACCTATGAAAAAAGATTGAAGGTTGACTTGACGGTCAAAAGTGGATTTAGACCACTTCTTAGCTGCTTCGTTGTTTTGTAATGAGGCCCGACGATCTTCATCGAGGGATTCAAGGGAGTAAAACTGTTGTTCAAGCAATAGTGTGTTGGGAAGGATCTCGATCATCATGCGTAGTGTGGGGATTTCGCACTCAATTGGGAGTATAGATTCAATGTTTTGGACTAAGTGAAAGGGCGTGAAACCAGTGACCATTTTGACAATTGCCCAATATTCCCACAAGGATGAGAAAAACATGTGATGACAATTGGTCTTATGTTTGTCAACCATGCATTGAAGTATATTTTTGATAACCTTGTTGACAACCTCGACTTGCCAATTAGATTGTGGGTAATAGGGTGGGGAAAATTCATGGGTGAATTCTAATTCGACAAATAGCTCCACGAAGACTTCATTTTTGAAGTCATTACCATGGTTAGAGACTAGTTGTAGGGGGATCCCGCAGCACAAGATGACATGGTTGAAGAAAAAACATGCCACTGTATTGGTTGTATTGTTGAATGTGGGCATA
Organism: Picea sitchensis; assembly: GCA_010110895.2. Classification (NCBI taxonomy): domain Eukaryota; kingdom Viridiplantae; phylum Streptophyta; class Pinopsida; order Pinales; family Pinaceae; genus Picea; species Picea sitchensis. The sequence continues at coordinate 55,017 of SNQJ01S0103561.1, forward strand.
GATTCAAACCATTTGGTGAAGTAGTCAACGATGACTACAATGTACTTTTGTTCATTTCTAGACAGAGTGTTACATGTAATGAAATCAATGCCCAATTTGCAGAAGGGGCCAGCTGTGATGATTGGGTGTAAGAGAGCAAGGGGTGACCGAGGCTTATGTGCATATAAATGACATTTTTCTCATCGCTTAATTGCATGGATGTAGTCATGAAACAATGTGGGTCAAAAATATCCCACCCGAAATATCTTTTGTGCAGTGGACATGTCAGATAAGTGACCACCGCATGCGCCACTGTGGAAATCATTCAGAACTATCTCGGCCTCTTCCAGGGTGAGGCATCATCAAAGGATCGTGTCAATGCCTCGGCGATAGATGACATCTCCTATGAGGAGGTACCGTGAGGCTTGGTGTCAGATACGACGATGGTCGTCCTGAGAAAGGTGAGGATCAAATTTTTTCGTTTAGAGATAGACCAATATATTGTCATACCATGGGTCTACATAGGATATGAGGAATAAATTCTCATTAGGGAAATATTCATTGATCGAGGGGTCTAAAGAGTTAGATGGAAAGTCTATGAGGATTTCAATGAGGATAAGATATTTTTTTTTCTCTTTGGGGTGGTAAACTCTAGGCCGTGTTCTTGGAGAATGACAATCCAATGAGCGAATTTTCCATTGATCTGGCAGCGACTCAAGAGGTAATGCATGGGGTTGGAATCTACGACTACTTTGGTAGTATGAAGAAAGATGTAGTGGCACAACTTTTGAACTGTGAGAATGACTTCTGGGGCTAGATTCTCCTCATGATTGTATTTGAGTGGTGGCCTAGAGAGGTTCTTACTAATGTAGTATATAACATGTTCACATTGATCATTGTCAATCTGAACGAGAACACCAACGACATAAACCTATGAAGTGGATAGGTAGAGTATGTAATCCCTATCATAGTATGGGGGACTGATTAAGGGGGATCTGCTGAGTGCATATTTGATTGAATCAAATGAATCTTGGGCATGGTGATCCCTGTTAAATGGGATGTCACAACGAAGTAATCGTAAGAAGCCATGGGTGCTAATGGCATAGTTAGGGACGAAACGCCATAAGAAATTGGATTTCCCTTAGAGGCTTTGCAACTGGCATAAGTTCATGGGAAGGGGGATTTCATTGGTTGGCTGAACTTTAAGGGGGTCTATAGTGATGCCCTTCTGGGATACTATGAATCCCAACATGTAGCCCACGGTGATTCAGAAGACACATTTAAGCAATTTTAGTTGTATGTTGTAAGTTCAACAACATTCAAAGATGATCCGTAGATCCTCTATATGTTGGGAAAATTTCTTGGACCGTGCTGTTAGATCATCTAGGTAGGAAAGAATGATGTGAGTGAGGTCATGAAAGGCATATGTCACCTTGCATTGGAAAGTTGCTACGATGTTTTTGAGGCTGAAGGGCATGACGCAATAGGCGAAGGTACCCCAAGGGGTTGTGAAGGCGGTTTTGTATTGATCCACATGGAAGATTTGAATCTGGTTATAGCCGAAAATCCAGCCATGAGAGAGAGGGCTTCATGAATGACACAGGCATCGATGACTTGATTGATAAAGGAAATAGGGAAGTTGTATTTGGGACAAGCTTGGTTGAGGTCACGGAAGTCTTTGCAAACTTGAATGGTAGCCTGTTTTTAATTGACAGGGACATGATTGGAGACCCAGGATGTGTATGCAATGGGGTATATGAATCCAACTTTATGTGTTTGTTGAAATCGTCTTTGATCGCTATGTCTTTGGAAGGGTGAAGGGGGAATTTATTTTGGCAAACAAGGGCAATGTCAGGCTAAGTGTCAATGCAATTTTCAACAGCGTTTGGTTCTAACCCTGGAATTTTAGTGTATGACCAGGTAAACACATCCCGATATTCCTCAAAGAGGGATTTGTATTCTATAATTTCCTCTAAGGAGAATGCTGCCCCCAGGGTGATTTCTTCCACTACATTGGGTTTGAACGAGATGTCTATCTTGATTGTGGGTGAGATATTTTGACCATATTACCTTCTTCAAACACATTAGTTGAGGCTATTGGTTTCTTGAACTAGTCTACATGGCTAGAGGGGATGAAATATTTAGCTTTGATGGTACAAATGAGGGCGTTTGTGGGTGGCTGAAAGTCATTGTGCTCCAGAAAAAGGGATTGATGATGAAAAGCATCCAATGGGTAATCGGGTGTGCATAGGACCTCTAAAATGTCTTCATCAAAATGAAAGGTGATGGAGTATAGGGAGATTGTAACTGTTGGTGCGTAGTTGATCAAACTAGGGTCCTTCTTAGGTTACCAACAAAAGGTACTGAGTAGTCTAGAGCGCTGGAATTTTCATCTTCTCCAGAGAGAAGAAGTCTCATCCGAAGTGCAACCAAGACAAAATTATAGGGAAGGGCAAGGAGAATACTTAAGCAGATTTCCAGAATCTTCAAGATTCACCATAGTATTATGCAAGATGAACTAATAAAAGAGAATATCTAAACTTATTCATAACTCGTAATAAAGACAATGAAGTTGCGATAAAATTTTCAAACAGTTATAACATATTGACCTTATCAGACATGAAGAAGTAAAGTAAAGAGACAATTCATAACCATAGGCAGAGAATTACACAGAGTATTTCAAAATTTCAGGTCCTTCCATATATTATCATCAAAAGAGATTCTCAGATAGAATTTAACAGATACAAGTCATTACTATGTTACAAGATTTTATGGCTCCAGACTCCTTCCTTAGAGCTCTATCTACCCTTTTTCCCAAAATGAATACAAATTACAATCACAGAACCTACATGGAGTAAATGATAATCCTGTCTACACCCGTCTACACCAACAACAACCCTTTACAATCATATACATCTCATATACGTAGACTGATTAGGATTTTCTGGCTTGAGAATTCGCATGATTTCTTATTCTTGTTCTATTGTAACTTCTTTCACCTTGCTGGTGTTGCACTGCCCCTCTTTCCAATCGTTTTCTGTTTCCTTGCTTACTCCACTGTCCAACTCCTTTGTGGCTTGCGCAAATTGTGTTTAACCAAAATTGGGATTGCAATCTTACTTGCGCAACTTATAATAAAAAACAAAGGGCCTAACAGGCTCCGAACATAATCCTTAACTCACCCTCAAGTCAAGTCCTTGGCTCTTCCGTAGCTTCTAGGATTGCCTGGTGATTTCGTTTATCCTCTGTCTCCATTCTAGTTTCCGCTTATGCTTGCACTCTTTCCTTTTCCGCCTCTTCAAACGAAGGTACCAACTCTGGGATCAACTCCAAGACTCTTTTCATTACTCCTTGAAAATTGACAGTTTTGTCCTACCACTTCCTGGCAAGGAGTGAAGCTTCAACCACGAACTGTTGAGTCACATCTGTAATGCATCCCTTAGGATTGGATGCGACCAGGGAGTTCCACTCTGAATCAACCGTAGCATCTACTTGATGCATCTGCATGTAGGATGTGTGAATTACATGTCAAAACTCCCGTAGATCTTTCTTAGCTACTGATTTCACTTCAAACAAAGCATTCAACTCGTTATCTGCATGTTGGATCTGATCAAATTTATCCTGCTGCTCCAACAAATCCATAGTGAAAACAAATTCCTCGTTAAGTGACTGTATCTTTGTGTGCAGTTCCTCCAGAGTCTGGTTGTGCCTTGAAATGATACCCATCCAATAGATAACTTCACAAAGTATCCTCTTGCATTTTGTTGTTCGTTTTTGCAGTGCTACTCGAGCATTATTTCCTTCAAGCACTACTTTTTCCATTTTCTCTTGCAACTTCCTGGGTTGTTGTTCTTCTTCACACTGACTCTCCCACAACTGTGCTTCAAGGTTCTCTATGAGAATAGCCAGCTCTGACCATGCTCCCTAGAGTATCTCAATCTACTAGTCAGGCTCTCCTGCTGCACTAGATTCGGGCAGTTGTGGTGCTTCCTTTCTTATCTCTGGCCAGGCTTCTGCAAGCTTCTCATGGACTCTTTCTAGTTTTTGCTCCACCTAGATCTTTGTGTATTCCTCTTGTGTTCTACGTGCTTGGGTGAGGAGTAATTCCTCCCTTTCAAAATCTGCATCCCTTTTAGCATGCTGGAGAATTTGTGCAAATTGATCAGTTGAGTCTCTAATCATCCCTACTAGTTGTGTTGATGACCACTGAGCGGGGTCAGCAGAAGAAGTGGTGGGCTCCCTCAGTACTCTGATTTGCAGTGGGATTCCACTAGCCATTGAATGTTTCAAAGGTGTCTCCACCTCTTCCTCCCCTCTAGGTGGACCTTGCACAAGTCACAACCTCAATGCTTTTGGAAGGAACGGTAACACCTTTGTTTTTTCCAAGCAGAGTTTCATAAACTCTACGCACTGCTGTGGGTTCTGGAGTACTAGCTCCATTTTATTTTGCAATGACATTTCACTCTGTCCTGATGCAGTGTCAGGTTCCTTTTGAACCTTTGGTACTTCTGCCTCTTTCTGGAACTCGACTTCTAGGGTTGCGCTCCTTTGGGTAGCACCCTCAACATTGGTTGTTGAGTGACTGTACTGAGGACTTGGGACTTGCTGAATTCGTACAGTTTGAATCTCCGTTGAAGGCAGAGTGTCCTGAATTGGTACAAATAGAACTATCTATTGGCTCAAAAATTCAAGGTTTTAACCAGTGAGCTCTGGTGTATGTTTGGGTAGCTCTGGGGGGTCCAACTGCATGGGCTACGGTTCAGCGGTTTGGGATGGGAAGTTTATTTCTTGAGTTGGAGACTAGGGTTGTAGGGGTGACGGGGGTTGTTCAGTAATGATTGTGGTGGATGGAGTGATGTTAGGTTTAGGGTCATTCTGGATGTCAATGATTTGGGCTTCTCAAGTCGCTTCTCGAGTACGAGGAATGATTGACAATATCAACTGAGGGTTCAAAATATTTACAGGAGAGAGCCCTATCTTGGGTTTCTTGACCAATGGGTATCCAATGAAGGCAACGTTTAGGATGTCATTGAAATATTTACCTGTCAACATGGATTTCTTCAGAAGCTACAGGAACATGGGAAATGTTCTCTTCTTGCATTCCATTGGCTGCATCTCTTCGTCCTCCGCCTTTGAGTCCATCTTCATTGGATCTTATTTCTTCTTCTCCTCTGGGCCCGAGCTCGGTCCTACCTCTGCTTCCTGTCCCTTTTTCTTAAAAATTTGTGCCGATAGGAGGTAGTGCATCCACGACTTGCACAGGTTGCGTTTCACTCTTGGTCATGACATGACCTCCTTGTCGAAGGCCTCCTCATCCAGGTAGAATGGAAGCATTCGGGAGTGGAAGTCTTCTCTCTTAGCATGCCTTGGCCAGACAAATGTGTGGTGTGGGTTCATGCTGATTGTGATTTTCTGCGTGTTTAGGTTGAGAAATTCTTGAGGAATTCTCAACCTTTGAATTGCGTTAAGAAACCGGTTATACCATTTCAAGAATGTTGCGTTGTTGAATGAAGTGTTCTATGAGTCTAACCTTGAGTGCCAAGGCTTGAACATCTTTGCAAGTCATCCTCTGTCTGCTGGTGATAATGGTCTTCCCGAAGGTGGCGTCCACTTAAGCATCGAAAACACAACTAACAATTTTCCATAAGTGAAGGTGCCAAACTTCTCATGCGCTTCCTCGCATGCGACCAATAATTCTTCCAGCAAGTAGCTGCACTAGTTGAATACTTCTTAGTTGGTGGAAAAGTCCACTACCGAAAAGGCATCCAATGTGCACTCACCCTTGTAATACGACCGCATCACCTTACTAGCGATCATATAGCACGTTTTTCTTACTATCTCGGGTAGAATGGGGTCAATCTTGGCTGCGCACCCCACTCTCTGAGTATGAAATCGTTCATAAAAGTTGGGTTCTCCCTTTTTCTTCCCATGCTTACTAGGACCTTGAAATCCTTTGTGATACATCCTCTCCTTCGTTGGAGAGGCCCGTGAGTTGATGGATATCCTCCGCCTGAATTGGGTACTTTTTATCCATACATAGGCTCCTGTCATGAACCCTGTTGATGAGGAACTTGGTACATCTCTCAACCTCCCCACTAGTGCCAAAAACTGGTAAATCTCTGAGATTCATAATGGTGGAGTTGAAGAGATTGATGAACTCTCCCTTCAGAATGAACTGCATTCCTTCCAACTCATCTGGAGTGATACTCCATAATACATAAATTTTCAACTGCGGGTATAGGACCTGGTTTGTTAGGTCGAGGTCGAGGAGTTTGACTTGCTCGAACCTCCCTTTGAGATCGCCTACGATCTCGACCCAGGGATCACATGGCTCGTATGTTACTGCATCTTTAGAAACTACACTCTTTCTCTTTGTAGCTCTCGACATAGTGATTCTGGACTGTCAACAGACTTCGAGAGGCTAACTGGGATTGGGGATTGTGACTGGGGGTCGAGGGATTGCATAGGCATGAGCAAAATTTAGAATTTAGAAGGCACTAAGTTCTCTCTGGGAAACAATACATCTCACACTGAGTTCACACAACCTTATACTCGGGCTTAGATGGAAAATTCTTTAATAAATGCTAAGGCCATTCATCATTAACCCTATAGACGCAACTTGGAGTTGAGTTTTCCGACGGGACTGGTTAATGGGGTAAATCTATCGAGTGATCCTGGCATTTACTGAGAAAGTTGGACAATGACGTGGCTGGCTTCATACCTTACCGTTTGAATGGATAAGAATCCTTGCGTGAATACCGATGGAATCTTTGCATATTGCGACTTTATGGTTTAACACAGTTCAGACGGATTATAGTAGTGGTCATAAAGGCTATGATTGGACTGGGTTCGTGTGGCACATGGACTAGGATTGCGTTCGGATTTGCTCTCCCTCCGACCACAAAGGGGTCCCTATCACATTGAATGACTATCATTAATAGATTTGTGGCTCTTCTGATCCTACACTACTGAGTAAGCAGTTCTGCACCAAAACAACACTTAGACTAAAAAAATGAAATACATGTCATGATGCAACAATGCACAGTCCAACTTTATTAACCGAATTCATAGAAATTGCAAAAAAAATTCAAATCTAGCTACTGTACATGCTCCTTTGGACTAGAGAAACAGTCCTTTATCTCAGTTATGAGAAATATAGGGTTTCAGGCGAGCACCATTCACCCATCCTGGACGAAGTATACCGTCCAGTTGAGTGAGTCTGACTTCTCCAGAAGGTCAGATCTCCGAAACTATAAATGGTCCCAACCAGTGCATGCGAAACTTGCCTAGATGTTTCTGGTATCGTCTGTCATAAAGTAGGACCTTATCTCCTTGCACAAATGTTTGAGTCTTAATGTGTCTGTCATGCCAATATTTCTTCCTTTCTTTCTCAATTGATTGATGGAATTTTTCTAAAAACCTAGTCTCATCAAGTTCTTGCAACTCCATAACCCTCTGCACGACTGATTCATCCTCTAACATGTGTGTAATCTTTGCAATGTGTAGAATCAGGGTAATGAATTCTGCAGGTACTGCAACCTCTTTCCCATAGACTAGCTGAAATGGAGTATACGTGTGAAGTTTCTTCGTGGTTGTCATGTAATCCCATAAAACAGTTGGGACTCTATCATCCCAATATTCCCTATTTGCGCAACAAACCTTCATTAATCCTCTCTCCAAAATCTATTAAACACCTCTACTGTGCCATTGGCTTGTGGGTGCTAAGGGATACTTTTATGATGTTGGATTAAGAATTCTGTTGTAATATTTTCTATTGTACTACTGATAAAATGACCACCCTGATCACTGGTTAGACTCCTAGGACATCCAAACCGAGTGATAATGTTTTCAAAAATAAACCTGGCAGTGGTATCAATCGAGAAATCCCGAACAACTGCTGCCTCAACCCATCGTTTCAGGTAATAAGTTGCAGTAATAATATACCTAGCCTTTGAGTGCTTAGCCATGGGGTTGATTGGTCCAATAAAGGCAACTGCCCACTTCTCAAATGCTTGCAGAGCTCAAGCTAGCTGAAGAGGCAATTCATCTTGTCATGATGGCTTTCCTACTCTTTGAAAGACGTCACAAGATATAGCATATTCCTTCGCATATTTGAAGAGTGTGTCCCACCATAATCAATCTTGGAGGACCTTCTACATAGTGGCCTTTCCTCCAACATGGCCTCCCGCAACTCCACTGTGGCATTCCCACAATATGTATTGTCTTTCATGATCTAAGACACACCTCCTAAGGATACTATCTAGGTCGAACTTATACAATTGTCCCACGATCAATTGATAGTCCACTGCTCGAACCACCATATAGCATTTCTGAGTTGGAGAGTACATTTCTGGGCAGGCCCTTGTATTCAAGAAGACTGCTATATCTTCTAGGTATTGTGGTATGACCTCAACCCCGAACAAGTCTGCATCTAGGAGCTAATCATTAACTTCTCTGCCACTTTCTCTAGACTGTAATATGGAAATGTGATCAAGTCCCATGTTACATCTTCTAGGTTTGATGATCACCTCAAATGAAAATTCCTGAAATAGTAACAACCATCGACAAATTCTTCCTTACAAGACAGGCTTGTTAACTAGATATTTTAACGTAGAATGATTAGTAAAAAATTTAAAATGAGAGCCTAACAAGTAATGTCTAAACTTCTCCAGAGACTAAATCATAGCCAAACCCTCCCTTTCTATGGTTGTATAGTTGTGCTTAGCTTGCGTTAGATTCCTTCTAGAAAAATAGATGGGATGATCCATTGCTCCATCTCCTAGTTGCGCTAATATGTCTCCTAAGACGATACCCGATGCGTCCATGTGCACATGAAATTCGTTTTCCTAGTTCAGAACTATCATAATAGGTGTTGTGTTGATCTTCTCCTTCAGGATGTCAAATTATTTATCACACTCTGGCATCCACTGGAACACTTCCGACTTTTTTAGTATATTTTCCAGGGGTGCAGTAATGTTTGCATACCTTATGATAAACCTACGATATTAGTCTATGTACCCCAATGTGGAGCACAATTGTTTGGTGCTCATAGGCAATGTCATGTTCACAATAACCACAACTTTGGCTGGGTCTACCAGTACTCCTTCTCAACATACTATGTGGCCTAACAAATTCGCATGTGGCACACAAAAGATACACTTTCTGAGGTTCAAAGATATCTGCAATTCCCTACATATATAAAACATCATACATAGTAGCGCTACATGTTCCTTGAGCAGACTATATACCGTCCAATCGTTTATATAAAATTCTATAAAATTGTGAATAAATTCTCGGAAAGTTTCTATTACAATCCAAGAAAAAACTGTAGGGGCATTCTTTAGGCCGAAGGACATCAAATTGTATGAAAATGACCCCCATTCTGTTATGAATGTGGTCTTCTGATGCAGGAGCATCTCTCCATGCCAGCCAGTCAGCCACGTCAGCGCGCACTCATGCAAGGCTGAAAGGGAGGCGCAGCCTCATTTTGAATTTGTATTGAATGTAATTTAATGTACTTAGGCTGTTG
>SNQJ01S0103561.1:64534-77561 GCA_010110895.2 Picea sitchensis
GCACAGAGAGAGAAAGAACTCTGCTATGAGTTCTTAAGGAAATACCAGAATCACTGAGGATCCTGAGGGGATCTGCCAGGAGGGCATTGAGCAAGTGCAAGAAGGCACAGGAGAAAAGAGAACTCTTTGAGTTCTGCCATTGGAAGAAAGAGTCCACTAAGGGACCTTTGATGGGTTACTAAACACCCAGAAAGACTCAACAAGGAGGGTGATGGAGCAGGTAGCTAGGAAGGCGTCAATATTCTCTATCTGAGAGAGAGGAAGAGAAAATCCCTCAAGGGGTCTGAGTGTTCGTACAAAGCTCAGGAGGGATAGCACTGTGTGTGCATAGAGGTTCTGCAAGGAGGGAAGACATCAAATTCCTTTGAAGGAGCCGAGGATAGAAGTTCAGAAGGAACAGTGCTTTTACGTACATTTGGGGAACTCAGGGTTGAAGAGTTCGCGCAAGAGGAAGGAAGACAAAGATGGCGAAGCGGAGGAACTCTTCAAGAGGAAGAGAATCGATGACTTAGAGTTGTCAAGGAGAAACCCGAAGTCCCGAGGACCGTCCGATCGTGGAGGAGTTGCGTGGGAGATAACCCATAAGCACAGGTGCAGGGAATCAAAGTCCATCGGACTTCGGGGTTTGACAAGGCGAGGGTTCATCCCTCGTAGAATCGTGAATCGCGATTCCTCGAATCGATCTGCACTGTTGATCTGGACAGGGACACGTGGTGCGGGATCCCTGAGGATCGGGGTTCGACGTTCGACGTTCCCGGAGGTAAGAGTTTTATACTCTTTGAAATCGCGACCGGCGATTTCCCGAACCAATCGAGACCGTTGATCGGAGAGGGGACACGTGGTAGAAGACCCTGAGAAGTCGGGATTCGGGGTTTTACAAGGACTGTGACCTTGTGCATCAGGAGGAGCGAACTCCCGAATCACGATTTCCCGAAGGCGAGTGGGGAAAAGGTGTCGAGGCATCAGGCCTCACGAGGAGGTGTTGACAGGTGTCGTCGGACTTCGGGGTTTCGGCGTTCGGCGTTTCGGGGTTTTCGACCACGAAGAACTTTGTATCGTGGATTCGCGATCCACGAAATCCCGAAGAGGACGTGGAAGCGTGGGACCCAAAGACTCTAGTGGAGTACAGGTGGCGACTTACCGAAGTTTGAGGGGCGGAAGTCTCAGTCTGCACGTGCCATCGGAGTTCGGGGTTCGGGACTTTGTGGTGTCAAGGATTCGTGACAATGCATATTCTGATTTCCCGATAGGGAATTTCCCAAGTAGTTGACCGTTGACCATCGGGGTTCAGGGTTTAGAGTTGTATGTGAATCGTGCTCACGTGAACCGCGAACTCCCGAAGTGCGATTTCCCGATATCCGAAAGGAAGATCACCAAAGGAGTGTTGCTGTGGGTAGGAGAACTCCCGAGAGGAGTTGAAGAGCATTGACTCTTCGAGCCGGTAGAGAAAGAAGGTCCTGGTGAGAGCAGGGAGGAACCGTGAGGGTAACCTCGTTTGCGTCATATTCCTTTTGTCTTCTTCAACAATTCTCACTTGGTGATACCCTAAAAATCCATCTGTAAATGAGTAAGATTCTTTTCCCACAAACTGTTCTAGCACCTCATCAGTAAAAGGTGTTGGAAAAGGGTCATGCACATAGACAAAGTTAAGGATTCTATAGTCTACAAATACCCTAATGTCCTATGTACCTTTCTTGCTCTGGATAACTATGGGGATAACCCATTCTGCTTCTTCAACTGGAAAAATAAGTCCAGCCTCAAGCATCTTGTCTATTTCCCTCTTAACCTTCTCTTTCACCCTGGGGTTAAGACAATCTGGTATATGCCTTATAGGTTTTGATCCTGGTTTTAGTTCAATCTTCATTTTTCCCATAGCTCCTTTAGTCCCTTTTATCTCTGAGAACCTCTTCGGGAATAAGTCCTCATACTCCCGCAATAGGCTATGTGTTTCTTGGCTAGTTTTCTCATCCCAGTAATCTCCTACCATAGCTATCTTGGGTTGCTCTGTAGTTCCTATGTTAACTTTTTGCAACTTAAATGGATAATTATAAGAACTATCAGTCTGGTTGGGTATGGTGTTCTGGATTTATTTGCTTCCTTCTATTTCATTAATCTCCAAGTTTCTCAATTCTTCTAAACCATCCAAGTTTTCCAAATCTTTCTCAATCTTATAGCATTCTATAGGTGTCTTGTATGTGTCTAGGTGAAGTTTAGACTGAAGCACCTGACTATTCTTTGCACATACCACTAGGTCTAATTTCCGTTCACCAACATTGGTAAAAATGAATCTTTTAATTTATTGCAAGAGTATCTTAAGCTTAGGGTACTTACTTGTAAATGAGAAGTCCTTGCAAAATTGGTTTGCTAACATTTTCCAGTTGTTGGTCTGTCTTCTAGTCTCTTCATGTGTGTACCAAATTTTCGGAATTAGACCTAGCGAATGGGGAAATACTTGAACCCACAATTGAGATGGTATTTCCACAACTTGCCACTATCTCACACATTGTTCAATATGTGCTTTAGGATCTGACTGTCCATTGAATAGTTGCGCAAGTTGGAAATCCATCCGCATCTCTGATTCCAACTGCTCCTTATATTAAAATCTATATTGGATAGCTTGCTTCATATCCTCCCAGTTCTTAATCAAGGCTTTGTGACTAGCCCACCATCTAGCAGGGGTGTCTTGGAGGGATAAGTCCATAACTGAAATCCTTTGATCCTCCATTATCTTTTCTTCCATGCTAACCAAAAATTTGTCAAGTTTTGAGGTACCATTGTATATCAGATATTCTATGACCTCGGTTCCAACCCATCTAGTTGCTCTGACAGTTGCACATCTTCTTGAAAATATTTCATATGAACCTTGCTGCCAACTATCAAATGCTAGTTATGAATCTTCATCTGTCGATTGTATTCTCCTCCAACTTACTGATCCATCAATAGTAGTATTTATGTAGTATTCTCTTGTTCATGTTGTTACAACATATAGTTGATCCAAATATTCTCCTTCCATATTGTTGTCCATTGGTTCCATATATTGAGGGCCTACATACAGATCCAAGGGATGAACTACCTTGATTCCATCTGCTTTGAATGTCATATTATCCCTCTTTAGGTCAATGGCATCATAATTATCATAGGCCTAGCCGATACCAAGTAGTGTAGGATAAGGGTCCTTATCTCCCATGATTTCGATCACCTCAAAATCAACTACAATATTTACTCCCACAACATCTATTTTCGCATTCTCCAATCTTCCTATTGGAAAAATACAATAATGATTAGCCATTCTTAACTGGATTGGGGAATATGTCAACTAGGGTTTCCCTAAAGCTTCCCAAGTCGTTTTAGGCAGTATGTTAACATCATATCTAAGATCTAACATAACATCCTTAATCTCAAACTCATCTAGCTGGGATGCTAATCTAAACTATTTTCTAGACCACATTTTCCTTCTTTGCACCATCTGAGTATTCTTTTCAAGAAGATTGGTCCTTATTCTAACTTCTGGGGATTCCTCAGTTCCTAGGACTAGGTACAGGGAATTGCGCAACTTTTCTGTCAACTAGTCATTCCCAAGAATATCAGAAAATAACTGAAACCAAAGGTCAACTACATTTTGTGACTGCTCAGGTTGTCTTATTGAGACTACAGGGTTTTTGAGTGCAGGGGTTGAAGCAGGGACTTGAAAAATCTTAGGATAAACGATAGGCTGAGGGGGTTTTTATTCCATCCCCAGGGCAGGGATACTTTAGAATAATTCTATTTCATTTTTAAAGAATAAATTCTGTTTTAGAGGGTCATACTTGTCTTCCTTAGGCACTGTTTTCTGGATCCGAGGCAGAATATTAGCATTTGCGCCAGTCTTTGCTCTTCCTTGAGTAATGATATTAAGGTTGGGTAGCTGCCATTTAATGAATCTCTTTATCTCTGAGCTTATAAGATTAGTTCCTTGTTGACGTACCCAATCTTCCCATTTCGCAATTAGCTCTAGGAAATATTCAATTACGTGCCCATTGGTTCTGCAGTAAGAGAACCATGACCGCCTCAGATGAGGACAATCCCTAGACATGTGACCTTGCTCATCACAGTTGTAGCACCTACTTGGTCCTGTTCCCCTGATTCTCCCCCCCTATGAAGTCTCCTCCATCTCCACCTCCTCGAACTCTTCCTGGTCCTTGAGGGGTTTCATTCACCCTGAATGATGTTCGATCCATTCGGTCCACAAGTTCATCCAATGCTCTACATTGATTGGTATCATGTATGGTAGATGCACCGAAATCACAATGTACCATATTCAATACTGTTGAATTCTTCTGAATAATGGGGCACTGTCTTGGACCATGCCCATGAATTCGACAGATCTCACAATATTGAACTAACAACGATGCTTGATTAGTTGGAAAATCATGATACATTGTTGGGGTATGGAATGTTAAATTCATAGATACTTTCACAACTCCTCTTGTGGGGCCTAGTGAGGGTCCCATCATATTCTAAGGAGGTCCCATTCCCCTCATCTGTGGACATTCATTCACAATATTTCCTTCTGTGTAGCATCCGATACACCAGATTCGGGGTTGTCCTGGTCTAGGTATCATCAATTCTTGAATATTCTCTATCAGTGCTGATAGTTGTCCTTTTAGTTGCACCAAATTTGCATCTGTTGGGGGTCTGGTCACTCTTAGGCTCCCCAGATATCCTACCATGGCTTCAATCTTTATTGATTATTCCAAGGCATTTGTCAAAGTGGCTATCCGTTGTTGCATTAATGAAATTCATGTCAAAGGTAAAAATCCTTGGATATACCACTCTCTTTGATGTTCCACATGAATTGGATTTTCTAACCTCCCTATAGCATCTTTAAACTTATGACTATATTTCTAGGCCGATTCACCTTCTCTTTGTTGAATCTCCCACAACTCAGATAGAGCTTGTTGTTCTGATTGAGGTAGCTTAAATTCCGCTATGAATTTTTTTTGTACTTGGTCTAGTGTGAATGCTTGTCCTTGTGTTCCTGACACTCCTGGCTCAATATCCTTCATGTACCATTTGAGATCACGACCTCTCAAGGTATTCTGGAACTCGACCAATTTATTTGCATCTAGAGTCCCTCTAGACCTCCATATTACTTCACATAAGAACCAATGTTGCTCAACATCCTCATCCCCCTTACCCCATAATTATGGGTATCAAGAAATCAAACCTCCTGCATTACGAACCATTGTTGATATTACTACTCATACCAAGATAAAACTGTGATTACGGGATTCGCGATCTAGGGATCCCAATATCCTCCGGTATTTGTGCTTCCAATTGGGATTGACTTTAACTAGCGTACTAAAACAAGAATACCATAGAAGGTAGTATAGTTGCGATCTACCCGGGGATCCCAATATCCTCCCAGTATTTGTGCTTACCAATTGGGATTGACTAACTAACTGTACTAAAACAAGAATACCATAAGAAGGTAGTATAAAATTTACCACTTGTATAGACGACACTTGGGGTATGGGTGATTCAGGTCTAGTGCCACTGGCTTCAGTGTAGGCTTCTTTGATCTGGGGGGTCTCGTTCTCATCCTTTGGAGCAGTCTCTTCAATCGGATTCTCGATATTTTCTGTTATCGGGGCTAAATATTCTCTTTATTCTACAATATCCATGCCAACTTCCTTTTCCCACACTTCTACACCTTCTTTTTCTCGTCCACCCTCTTGGGGAATTCTTTCTCTCTGTGCTTCTCTCTCACTTAATATTTGACTGGCTAGTCTTTCCTGTCTTCTCATCTTTCATAACTCTTCCATCTGTCATTCCTCGACTTCTCCTGGTCTGAATTCTTTATGCAACTTATCGGGCTATTTCATGGCTTTCGTTATCTTACCGTGCCACCATTTCTCAACTATGGTGGCTCTTTTCAAGGTTTGCTCATCCCTTGCATCCATTTCTTTCTTCTCCCCCGTTTGTCAAAGAACCTTCTCCCCTCTCTTAGGCCATGCTTCCACCCCAAGCGAGGGTGTTTAGGATTCCATTTCAGTCGGGGAAATAGTCAACATCCCCTCCTCCATCAATAAAACCTTAACCCACAGGGGTATTTATCTCAACAATCTTCCCCTTGCATATCTCTTAAAATCCACTTTTTCCCGTGAAAAATATTAGTGATTCTCAGCTGCAAACTCGATAATGTATCCTTCTAATTTTTTATTGACCCAAAAACCGATCACTTGTGTTACTGGATGATCCAATCGATAAAGTGCTGTAATCTTTTATGTATCCCAAGTACATGTCTTCTTGACTTGTTCTTGGAATTCCAAAACTTCTTGGAGCCTATCTATCCAATGGAAAAGTTTTTCCAGAAACTTAACCCAAAATATCTCGTATTGGTCACTCGATCTTTCTGAGTAAAAGACAACCTCCTACGTATCTTTCACAGATTTTCCTGGCAGCTCCTTTTCTTTCTATATGAAGGCGTCACAATTTTTCTCCCACCACTAGTGAATATCATATCAGTGAATTTGTGGAAGCATTCTCCCTATAGGTTCCTTCTTAATGTAGGTCCCGACAACATAACCATTTTGTTGGTGCAGAGTTGATAAGACCAGGGTCCTTCTCAGGTTACCAACAAAAGGTACCGAGTAGTATAGAGCGATGACATTTTCATCTTCTCCAGAGAGAAGAAGTCTCACCCGAAGCACAACTAATACAAGCAGATAAGGAAGGGAAAGGAGAATACTTAGGAAAATTTCCATAATCTTCAAGATTCACCATAGTCTTGCACAAGATGAACTAATCAAAGAGAAGATCTAAACTTATTCATAACTCATAATAAAGACAACAAAGTTGTGACAACATTTTCAAACAGTTATAACATATTGACCTTATCAGACATGAATAAGTAAAGTAAAGATATAATTCATAACCATAGGCAGAGAATTACAGAAAATATTTCAAAATTTCAGGTCCTTCCATATATTATCATCAAAAGAGCTTCTTAGATACAATTTAGCAAATACAATTCATTACTCTGTTACAAGATTTTATGGCTCTGAATTCCTTCCTCATAGATCTATCTACCCTTTTACCCAAAATGGATATGGATTATGATAACATAACCTACATGGAGTAAATGATAATCCTGTCTACACCCGTCTACACCAACAACAACCCTTTACAATCATATACATCTCATATATATAGGTTGATTGGGATTTTTTGGCTTGAGACTTCGCATGCTTTCTTGTTCTTGTTCTATTGTAACTTCTTTCTCCTTGCTGGTGTTGTGTTGTCCCTCTTTCCAACTGTTTTATGTTTCCTTTCTTTATCCACTATCCATATCCTTAATGGATTGCACAACTTTTGTTTGACCAAAATTGGGACTGTAGTTTTCCTTGTGCAACTTCTAATAAAAAACAAAGGGCCCAACAGTAACATGCGATAGCAGGGTGTCGAGATTCATGAGGGTAGTAGGTGAATATTGGATATCTTCATTCATACCTAAGGTAGATGGACCTATGGGAGGGGAATGGAGACCATTAATAGATGTCATGAACCAAATATCCATATATGAATTGGATTTATGATGGTATAGGGGAGGGGGAATTTTGTAAACTGGTGTTACAGGAGAGTTGGGGGGGTATGCCATGGTTTCTTGGATGATGATTTTTCATATCATGGTTCACCAGGGTTCGTACGATTGGTAGAATGGGTGGGATGGAGGCCCTCTAGTGTGTACGTCCCTCTATGATGAGTGGGCACCGATATGTGTAATGATCTATTTGGTAACATAATTCACAAGGGCATCAAATGCACTCATTTAATGATGTAGACACATAGAGAATGTCAGTAACTGGTGATACCGAGGAGATAGGTTGGGATGATTTGGGTAATGTGGTTTGGCGCATTGCTGTGAGGGTGTCCCAAAATTGAGGGAGGGTCGGGCAATGGTGTGTGTAATGGCCATATTGAGAGGAGATAGCACAAGCATGTTTGGTTCTCAAACTGGGAGATTTGGAGGAAGAAAG
The DNA here is from genome assembly GCA_010110895.2 of Picea sitchensis. Taxonomy (NCBI): domain Eukaryota; kingdom Viridiplantae; phylum Streptophyta; class Pinopsida; order Pinales; family Pinaceae; genus Picea; species Picea sitchensis. Next base: position 72,553 of record SNQJ01S0103561.1, read on the forward strand.
TTCCGAGGAGACCAGTGGGGTGACTGATGTAGGTAGTAGCAGTGTTCTTATAGGTTTTGGAATGAGATTTTGTAACTTGGGTAAGGTAGGGAAAAGGTTGGTGGGATGTCCAACGATGACGCATGGGGGTGGTATGCGAGGGGTGGAAGGGGGAGGAGGTTATTTCTTCTTTCATTTTTCGTTTTGGGTTTTGGTGTTGCCCCTATGGTTGTGTGTCTTGCCTCCCGGTGGTGGTACTAATGCCCCCAACTGTGTGACCAATTGGATGAGTGTGTGGATGTGACACTGGTTGTGATGACGAGACCACAGGTTGAGGTTGCAGTGATAAACCTGGTACCATGACTGGGGGTTTCAAATACCATACAGAGATGAAGATGACCATATTAGGTAAGGAAAGGATAAAAACAACTTGGTATGTTGTTACTCTCGGGGGAGGGTAAAATAAGGGTATTTGGGTGATGCCATGTGTGATCATCTTCCAAACGAGGATTTGACCCATGAGTGGTGGGATCTTCGATGTTCCATCCCAAGGAGTCTATATGGGGAGTTTTTTAGGAAGTATCAGGATTGACTGGGAAGGAGTGGACGTGGAGTCTGATGAGCTCTCCTTGGATGGGGGGTTGGGTATCTCTACTTCATCATCTGTGTCAACGCAAACAGTGGAGGTTGTGGGGTTGGGGTGAGGGAAGCCTTGGTATGTACCAATGAAGGATGGATCCCAGAATATCCCGGGTCCGACTTCTATCATTGGGACAAGGTTGACACTTGAGCGAATGAGTTGCAAGATGTTATCAATGTGTCCTAATTGGTTGGGTTCATGGTGGATCAACTGATCAATGGTGACGATTTTCCCATTGCGAGGGAATAACATCATGCAAAATCCCAACGAAGCTATAGCCTGCATGGCATACATGTAGCTTCATCCAAAAAAGATATTATAATCCAATTGGGAATCAATGACTTCTATGTCAATGAGAATTGTCTTTCCCCCTTGCTCTACTGGAATGTTTTGAAATGAGACTTTTGGTTGGGATGGTCTACCATCATAAGCTCGAAGAGTGATGGTGGAGGGGATCAACTCAGGTGAACCTAGTTGCTGCCATACTAGTTTTGACATGATGCAAGTAGATGCTCCTTCGTCTATGATGCAACAATGGATGGTGATATTCTGGATTTTGACAGGAATCTGGAATGGGACTAAAGATGGGAGTCACAGATCTTCTTTATTTAATTTGAATGTGATTAGATGGGTGTCTTCATGATCTACTACACCCAATTGTGAAAGTAATGCCTTTCGTTGGGAAGGGAATGTTTGAAGGAGTTCCATAACTGACATGGTAGCAAAAGATTGAGCATGATCATTAATAAGACTGTATCTATGGGTGGCCCAGGCATGGGGAATATGCACATTCCTGCGCAAGAGTGCATGAGGCATGCATGCAATGGCTTTAGTGTTAGGACGAGGGATCATCAATGGTTGTCCAGTTGGTGGATGGGGAGCATCCTAAGTGGTGGGTAATGGATCATTGGGTGTACCGTATTGGTGACTGTGAGTTTGTAAGAGGATTTCCTCTTCAGTGGTGAGGAGTATACTACGGTTGGTGGTGTTCCCTGAGTGGGGTTGGTCAGTTGGAGGGAACTTTCCCTGGGGGTGTGGGAATTGGGTCGCTTCTGGTTGAGTATTAATAACTCCTTGATGTGGGATAAGATTTTTTAATACCATCGGTGGTGGTATATAAGTGGGAGGTCCCTGTGGTGGACCTTGGGGGTTGGGAGCCCATTGAGGAATCATGGCATCCTTGATACGTTTGTAGTCGACGATTTGAGGGAAACAATGCATGTAATGGAAATATTCACCGCATAATGTGCAAGGGTAATTGGTTCGAAGATTGTTATTTCTCCCTTATCATGGTTGGCTATTGCTATTTCCCCCTTGAGGGTTTTGATTGGGTTGGCGCTGGTTGCCACTAGCTTGGTGGTTTTGTGATTCATACTTTAGTGAGTCATACACATCTTCGGGTTGATACCTCATATAGTTTATTCTTCCATCTATCCATGGAATATTTCGAATCTGTGTCATAGGAGATAACACTTCTTCAACTCATTTCACCATCGGTTGTTGGATTCACATAATATTATTTGCACCCCATGATGTTGTATATGTTCTCTAGGATCAAAAGTTGTGCATCTTCAACCATGGGATCATTATATCTATCGCCCTCATTTGGATCCAACGGTGAAATTACATGCAAGGTGTCTCTCGCAAAGGACATATGTCACTTCTTCAGTTTTAGCACTGCATTGTTATCAAATGCAAAATCAATACCAAGTAGAGTTGGATAGGGGTTTGAATCACCCATGATATAAATCACTTCAAATTTTTCTTTGGTCTTTATCCCATCAATGTTCACTTCTGCTTGTTCCATCTTTCCAATAGGGTAGATTTTATGTCGGTTAGCTAGCCTTAGTTGAATTGGGGACCACACTAAATTTGGTTTACCCATCAAATCCCAAGATTGCTTTGAAAAAATGTTCACATTGGATCCCAAGTACAACATGACATCATCCATCTCATAGCTTTTTAACTCAACTATTATCATCTTGAATTATCTTCATGCACACTTATTCCTGCTCACTAGCATGTTTCCCATTCTAGTAGTGGGGAGGAAATAACTATAGTTGTCTTCTATTCCCCCATACACCTTTTTAACATCTATGTCAGTTTATTTGCAACTTTAGGATCACTTAACAACTTAAGGCAACAATGCAAGAAATCACTTGGTTTTTTTATTCATCCTGGTGGTAAGTGTTAGGTTGCATTTCCTCTTACACTACATGTTGTAGTTATTTTTGTATGCATTCTTCCATTGCATTATGATCTATCCATTGTAACTCTTCATTCCTGCAGGCTTCATCCAATGATTTTTGTGTTTCATGTTGTATTTCTTTGTGCACGCAGGCTTCATCCAATGACCTTTGTGTGACACATTGTAAATATTTGAGCCCACAGGCTTCCTCCAATGACCCTTGTGTTGTGCATTGTAACTCTTTGTGTGCTCCAGCCCCTTCTAGAGCCCTTTGTGTGTTGTGCAGGAATTGCTTTTGTTGCATGACGTAAAATTTGGGAAGTTCCTGCATTGCTCTTATGATATTTCCTTTCACATTTTGACTTGAAATTTCTACAATGAGTACAATTCCAACCATAAGAAACCTTACCATATTGGAAGGAGTGCCTCTGGCCATAATAATCTTATCCACAAAATTGGTAAAAACATCAAAGATAACAAATTCATTTTATTTTGCACATTCCACACAAATATTATCAAGCCCATTATAACATCACAAATGAGTTCAAGAGTACTAATGTGGACAATGTTCCAGGCTATAGACAAACATTTTTCATGCACCATGTATCTATTATAGCATGTGACAAATTTCTAAGATCCTATAGATCAAGTTTATCCCAAAAGAAAAATCAAAAGCATTTGATGTTCCAACATAATGTCCAACATTGCTGCTTTAATATACAACTGAAAAAACCATCATTCCAGTAAACCAAAGAAAAACAAGTTTTATCTTTTTCATATGTTGATATATTGAGGACTATGTAATAATAACAAAGTTATCCTTTGTGGATTATTAAATAGTAATTTTATTTTTATTTTTGTACATAGATTGTTCAAAGGACAAAATACTCAAAAATGTCATTGTTGTTAATGATTTTAACACCGTGTTGTCTCATAAAAGAGAAACTAGAACTGAATTGGGCCATTTAGAAGAAATACATGATTCAAGTAAGAAACTACTCATAGCAAGTTTGCTGTACCAAATAATGATTTGCTCATAGTTATGGATGAACCCACTCTTATAATGTTTATCGTGGATCATTTTTTATTTACAAAAATGGTATTTGGTCATAATCCAAGTTAATTAAATATCTATATTAACAAGCATTGGTCACTACATTAGTGCTTGAAAAGTTTGGCGGAGGCCCAAAATATTAAAAATGTTATGAATTCCCAAACTTCCATCTGCCAACTAAGATAAAAATGCTTTAGAGAAATATTTTAACCTATATCAAAATGAGAATTTGCATCTAGTAATGTATGAACCTTCCCATTTGAATCATAGGTCTCACTCTACACTTGTTCATTTCTTTTAGTAGAATTTGAATTGATTCCCCTACATATATTATGAAAATGTCCATTGCATAAAATAACTAACATATTTAGACCTTGTTGGATAGACGAATACATGCATTACTTCCCCCTTTCCATTTTCCTTGAAAATTTATATGATATTTTCTTTGTGTGGAATAGAAGTACCCCTATTAAGATACTGCATAAAATTTTGTATAGGATTTTTTGTGGTCTTGTACCGAACCATAATACTCCAAACTACATGTATGCATAATACAGGGAAATACAAAAAACGTTTTCTAGGATTGACACAACTTATTGTGTTTGATAAGACATAGAAATACATAGAACAAGGGATGCATAAATCCCACTCGCCGACCACTCTACAGGAGTAAAATAAAAATGGGCATGTACAACATAAATACTGTAGTAGATTATAAATATAATCTTTGAGAAACAAATTGACATATATAAAATTGATCACAAGATACAAATGAAGAGTAAGCCTATGAATTACTCTTTAGCATTCAAAAAATGAAACACCAGCAAAGTACAGAATCATAATCTATCTTATTACATAGAAATATCAACTTTATTGTATTGAATATTGAACACCAAGCAATTGGCTGAAGCAAAGAAATTTTCCACCTAACCTTAGGTAGTCCATTGTGGACACCACCCCTTAGCCAGGCTATGATACCACCGGGTGTTATAGCATCAATTTCCACCATTGAAGAATTGATGTTATTGTTGATACTGAGAGGGGGGTGAATCAATATCAAGTACAATTTAAAAACCTTTTCCAAATTATACTTAAACCATTCAATTATATCCAATGAGCAATGAACAATAGTATAAGAGTTACACCAA
>SNQJ01S0103562.1:8763-19467 GCA_010110895.2 Picea sitchensis
AATAAAATACAGGCGCAGCTTAAGATCCTATCACCTATCGAGAGGATGAAGAGATCCCAGGAATAGCGCATTGCCCAACAACTCCTTCTTACCATGCAGAACAAAGTGATGGAAGACACCCAGAAACTCCAGCCAAGCCAGGAGGCGATCTACATATTATTCGAATAAATTGAAAGCCAAGAACACTACTAGAACAAGTAGTTGTTATAGTCGAGCAACAACTGCAAGGACCTATCAGTGAAGCGGTTGTTCAGGAATTCGCTGATCAAGAAGAAGTAGCACAGAGACAAGTCGAAGTAGCTCAAACCAAGCTCGAGACCTTTGAGGCAAACTTACCCAGACCTAAGTCACTCGGGATGAGTCACAGGTGAGTGTTGGGGGCCTGTTGGCCCTTGACCAAGTTTTGAGGAACACTTGGTCATATTTGACCTTTTTTGGGACTTCGATAGCTTGTCAAAGATGGAGCACAACGCAAAGCGGAAATCATGGAAGATATATCCCTTTTTGGGTCCTTTTTGGGTTTTGGGGGATAATTTAATGGGAAAGGGATGTCATCCAGTGGGTTTACCCACGTTTAGGCCCACTTTTGTATGTATATATAGATGTCTAGGCCATATAGAGGAGTAGTGGATGATATATCTATGTGATGTAGGCTAAGTACCAAGAGTTGAATATGTGTGATCAAGGCTTTGTGCATTTTGTGTAAGACTTGCAAAGCTGAGTGCAAGTCCCTATGAGAGACTATAGAAGGCTTTGTGCTGCGATGCAAGGAAGAAGGATTTGGCGAGCTGCGAAGATCTTCTGTCCTGTGAGGAGTAAGGGTTTTGAGGCTATGTGTTGTAACCTGATAAACTGAAGCTAATAAAGAAGAAGACTTTGTGGACATATCCCCAGAGTGGGGGTGAACCACGGTAAATCTGTGTGTTGTGCTCTGTGCCTCGACCTGATGTGTTTATCTCTTCCTTTTCTAAGTGCTTTTGATATGTTTAGATAGATCTATTTATGCTTTGTGCTTATGAGATATGAATGAATGTTACATCTGGTATGTAAAATGCTTAGTTCTTGATCTGCTGACTCTAATCAATATTGTTGTGGCTAAGTACTGAACTATCTTAGATCTAAGTACATACTGTGATGCCCTATGCTATCTGCGAAGTATCATAAGAGATGAATATTGATGAATAATCTATGCTAGGTGATTGCTAAGTGTTATAATCACAGATATGTGTCCCAGCTAAGGTTGCAGAAACTTGAGTCTTGCAACCACCCCTGCCTCTACCTCGGGTGAGACTTCATCTGCTTCGCAGGTGTTTCCCAAAGGGCCAGTAGTTACGGTTTTGTTGGTGCGTTGTTGCAGCATTGAACCCTGGGTCTGCCCCTATGCCAACAAGCGCCCAAGCAGAGTTGAGATCATGGGATCTCGCTTGTTTTGCAGGCTTGTGGACCAAGAAAAGTGTTTACTAGGGTTTATGTAATGGGTTATGGGATGTTGGCCCATGGGTTTACCCATGTTTAGGCGTTTTTGTAAAAGTATATATAGGAAGGAATGTAATGTAGAAAGTAGTAGAATCTTAGTGTAAGCAATATAAGAGATTGGTTGCCTAGTTGTTGGCTATGTTCACAATAGGTTGAAAGTATTAATGTTGGCTTAGTGCAAGAGATTGTAAGTTTCTTTGTGCAGACAGACTATGTAAAGTAAGTCTCTGTTCTAGAAACGAGTTGGCTCTGTGCCTTGACCTAGTTTTGGGAAGGAGGATCAGGTGCGCTCGACGCAGATCTTCTGTCCTCTATGGATTCTGACTCTGTGGATTTGTGCACAGGAGCAGGTGAATGTAAGAAGATTGAAGACTAATAAATAAGAAGAGAAGAAGTTGGTGGAAGTAGCCCCACACTGGGGTGAACCACGTATATCTTGTGTCTTGATGTGCTTTGTGCGATGTGATTTATGTTGTTTATTTTCTTAGTGTTGTTGTGATAATGTATGAGGAATGGATCTGATGTTGTTGCTTAGTGTTGAATGGTATTAAAGATAACTAAATGCTAGATCCAAGATAATTCTATGTGCTAAGTGATTGGAAGTGTTTGATCTCTATTGTTACTACGTTGATCTGTAATAAGGGTTTACTCTATGATGTGAATGAGAGACAAGAACCAATGCATATTGTTGTTTAAAGTGCTCGGTTAAGTATTGTAATCACGGATTTGTGTCTCAGATTGGTTGTAGACACTTGAGTCCTGCAACCCCCCCTGCCTCTACCTCGAGTGAGACTACATCTGCATCGCAATTGTTTCCAAAAGGGCTGGTAGTTAGGGTTTTGTTGAAGTGTTGTTGAAGTGTTGAACCCTGGGTCTGGCTTTGTGCCAACAAATGGTTTCATTGTCGAGACCTGAAACTATGATTGTTGGGAACTGAAGAAAATAGAAAGCTCTGTGTGTAGATCTGTTGTTGTAGTGCACAGTATTCTACTTGACTTGCGAATCTCTGTGCTAAGAAAGAAACCAAATCTAAATAAAATAGGTAAGATCTTAAATCCTTTTGCTCTGGTAAAGGTAAGATAAATGGAATTTTTTTCTTCAAAAGCATGAATCTAGGTATGTTTGATAGATTTTGTCCTAATTTGAATGTTAGGGCACAGTTAGAAGAAAGAGTTGATTTGAATAAATTTGATAGAAATGGAGAAAAATATGTTATTCCTATGCATAGAAAGAATTTTTGGACTAATAAGTGGATGCAGGAGCCTAGAAAGAATTTTTGGAGATTTCAGATCCAGCACTATGATCCTAGTGTGCAATTTAGTAGAGGTTGGGGATCGTGTAAAATAAAGAGAGGAATAAAAATGTTTTATAATTGTAGAAGATCGGGACACCTTGCTAAAGAATGCTCTGGTACAAATCCTATGTGTATTTTTTGTAAATCCATTGCTCATGAAGTTGAGGATTTCCCAAGGATGATTGCTAAAATTGAAAAGATGAACATTAGACAAGAAAAATATAAAGAATATCAAGAGACTAAGGATAAGTTAGAGAATCAGAAAGAGAAAGAATCAGAAAAAGATCAGACTATGTTAGTACAGTTAAAAGAAGCAATGGATAACCACAAGGATTTTAGTTTGTAAGAGATCTTGAAAGAAAAACAGTGCATAGTCACAAGAATAGAAGACTTCGACATAGACTGTGTATTGGATGAAGAAACACACGTGAACATTATTCTAGAAAGAATTTGGGAAATTTTGGGAAAGCCTGCTATGATACCTTCATTGGGAAGGATAGGCTTGTTCAAAGGAAAGATGATAACCCTATGTGGAAGAGTTATTAACATACCTATGATTTCTCATGAAACATCAACTGAAGAAGAGTTTGAAGTCATTAAGTTTACTGAGAACAATGCCCCTTTTCCACTTTTGTTAGGAAAGACTTGGATTGAGAAGGATCAGATCAAAAGGAAAGAAGAGGAGGAAGCCACAGAATAGAAAAAGCAAGAACTAAGGGATCTCATAACCAGAAAAATAGATCGACTGATAGAAGAATGAGAAGTTGAGTCGAAGCACCAGAATGAAAGACAAGTAGTTGTCAAAGTTGAAAGAACGCAAAAAGACTTGAAGAACCCGCCCATGCAAGAAGAAAGTATGTCGACCCAAGACCTAGTAAGCAAAGAGGTATTACCTTTTAACCCTTTGAAAGAACATCAACAGCATGAAGTTACTATGCTACAAAAAGATAAGAATAAGAATGGAAAGAGGAATCCAGAGACTCATATCATAGGAAAGAAGGCAAGGAAGTTCAGTAAGAAGAAATCCAATCTAGAAAAATTGTAGGAGGCTCCAAAAAAGACTTCGCAGGAGGCAAATCTATAGAAATTGAACCTCATTGGAGTAGCATAACTACGTAGAATGTGACTTTGCCACGGTGAAGCAATATGACCATTGGAGGCACCCTGGCCGTTAGAATAACACTTTGGAACGTCTAGAAACACAGTTATTGATGAAAATACCATCGTTGGACCGTTGAGACTGTGCCATAACAAACTGATTCGTATTGATTGAGGCATTCCTACCCATTGAAGGAATATTTTATTATGCTTGTTTATTTAACCCGTCGAATGCTGCGCCGAGACCACTTTTTTCCACCTATGATTATCCGAGCTAACAGAGAATCAATTGCATATCGTGTTGTGATTTCTAGACCTTTCCATCTGTTTGATTACCTTTCTCATATGTTCACCTACCCGATCTATTTGGTTACAAGTGTGAATTTTGGGCAAACATAGTGCGTTAGAGAAGAATGTGGAGGAGATTCTATTGGATCTCATGGCTGAGAGAGTTATGTCTTTAGGAATATAGGCATCGTCGACTAGAGGATTGCAATCATCCCCCTCGACTGGACGTCATTCTAGTCGTACTACTGAGAAGCGAAGCAAGCACCACGATGATCTAGTTAATGCGAAGCAGATGTCATCAGTCTTGCCAAAGTACATACCACCTTTGGCTGGCACGGTTAACCGTGACAGTATCCCATGTGAATTTGAGTACACATTGATCATTGTGTACATCCCGAAGGGGATACACATAGTTGGACCCTAGTTAGGACACATCCCAACCATGAAGAACAACGACGTCAACCTCAAAGACCGGAAGAAATAAACAATGCTCGCGCCACATAGGTATTTGATGAAGACGATTGGGAAGAAGCCACGCATAGTCTCACAACCGTGGATTAAGGAGCTTGCACAATCAACGATCTTGAATGTAATGAAGATCCCTCACTTTGGTCAACATCAAGAGGTCAATGTCTGCGTTAAACTCCTCCTGTCGTGTTATCATGGAGGATATATATGGCTCAACAGGTGCATCACTGTGGATCGAGTGATGATCCACCTCATCATAGGACTGAGCATGCAGGGACCGAACCCTCAGCATTTCTACCCAACGAAGACTTCATATCACTCCCTAGCACAGCGCATAAAGGAAGACTATGGTGATGTAGAAAAGGGAAAGCGAGGCTACAAGGTAGCCTCCATCCAGGATGATGCAGTGTGCCTATCTTGTCAGCTTATAGCTGGAAAGATCGTCAGAAATAATCGTCTGACACAGGTCACTGGATTTGTAGTAGACCTCATAGGGAAGTGTGTAGAAGGAATGCAAATGAACTGAGTGAGTTACCTCGTCAACGGGATAGAAAAGGACTATCGTGAAGTAAAGGATCAGGGATATGAATTCCATTTTAGTTGGTTACTAGTATTGATCGCCTTTGTCTCTTAGCAGATACCGGAAGGAGCAACATTTCTAGAAGCTGAACCATCGGAGCCATTGGCCGCAAGGTTCACCACCTTGTGGTATATAAATGATATTTCGAAGCAGTGGCAGTCGAACATTTTCTTCCATGCTTACTACCAGCAGTTGAAGCGTGCTATTGAATCATTTATATGCATGACACCGAATACATTGCACCAATGCAGACCACTAGTGAAGTTTCACGCATATCGGTACTTTATCTACATCACTGCGCGCAGGGATGAGAGTAAGAAGGAATTTCATTCCTATTATAAGTTGACCGACAAAGATATGCAGGAGATCACCAAAGAATGGCCAGCATAGTTCCTTGTACCAGTGGAAGATGAAGAACTCTCCAACCCCAACATCATTGGAATTCCCTTAGTCACCCGAGTCGAGCATGATGGACAGACTAGTGCGAAGAAAAATAAGAAAAGGGAGGAAGTGCAGAACATAGAAAGTGATGAGGAGGACAGCACCTCAAAGGAAAGTAGGCATGACTCACCCACAGGAGGAGGAGGAGACGAAGTGAATCTAGAAGAAGGAGGGGAAGAAGGAGAAAATAAAGACAAAGGTGAAGTTACACCGCTGAAGGATACCCCTACAGAGGCTGAAACATCGAATAAAAGGAAGGTTTATCCGCAGAAACCCTCAGCAAGAAAGAAGACCCACACCAATAATCCTCAGTTAAAGAACATGCTCACAGAGGACGATGTCAGTCTAATCATCATAGTCATGGAGGATGCTTCAGAATATATCTTGCAGAGACATGGAGCGAAGCAGGAGACTATGTATGAACAAATCAAGAAAGAACTCAAAGACATACAATAATCTATCCATTCGAGACGCATAGTACCTATTTCACCTTCTTCATCGAAGATTACAGACTTGGGGGATGATCCCAGCCAATTACGAAGACTAGCAGATGCAACAGCAGCCCGACTTTGTCAAGTCCATGAAGAAAAGGAGAAGGCTACGGAAGCCTTGAAGCAAGAAAAGGAGGAGATCGTGGAGAAAGTACAAGTTGCGCAGTCTTGCGTAATTGTCTACGAGAGGGAGAAATATGAAATTCGAATGATGTTTGATGAGGACAAAGAAAAGATACAGAAATAAAAAGGCTAGTTGCTGGAAGAGCAGACTATGGTCAAAGAGGAAGTGACTACAACACTTCGCTCTATGTCGAGCTTGGCACGGGAGGAAGAAGAGTCAACCGAGATGCAAGTGGGGAAGCTCACTGAGGCCATTTAGAAACTTCAATCATGGATAATGGAGTTAAAACTTCAAGCAGTTTCGAGCACTCCACAAGAAGTGCACAATCAGAGGGAATAAATCGCCAGGAGCGCAGTTGGAAGGATTAGGGAACTTGCCTCAGAATGTAAGCAATTAAGTAATCATAGTGAGTAGATCTACGAATAACTTGTAGAAGATCTGGAGCTGAGGAAACTAGAAGCACAGCTCCAAGAGGCATAGCAGGAGGCATCCACCATCCAAGTGCAGATGAAATCACTCATTGTAGTTGAGAAAATGAAGAGATCTCAGGAACAATGCACAGTTCAGCAGCATATTACTGTCATCCAGAGAAGAGTCATGGAAGTTACACAGAGACTCCAGTCGGTGCAGGATGAAGCCTGCATGATTTTTGAAGATATTGAAGGATAAAGATCGCAGCTAGACCAAGTGGTTGTGACAGTGGAACAACACCTAGAAGGGTCTTTTATAGAGCAATTGATTCAATATTTCACCGAGTAGGAGGCTCTGGTGAAGCAGGAAGTCAAGGTAGCTCGAGCTAATATCGAGGCCTTTGAAGCAGTGTTTCCCATATCTGAGTGACTCAGGACGAGTCACATGTGAGTGTTGTGGGCCTTTTGGCCCTCGACCAAGTTTTGAGGAAACATTGGTCGTGTTTGACCATTTTTGGGACTTCGACGGCCTCGTCAAATATGGAGCGCCCAGGCGGAGCTGAGATCGCGGGATCTCGCTTGTCTTGTGGGATTGTGGACCAAGAAAAGGGTTTACTAGGGTTTATGTAATGGGTTATGGGATGTCAGTCCATGGTTTTACCCATGTTTAGGCATTTTTGTCAAAGTATATATAGGAAGGAATGTAATGTAGAAAGTAGTAGAAGCTTAGTGCAAGCAATGTAAGAGATTGGATGCCTAGTTGTTGGCTATGTGCACAATAGGTTGAAAGTGTTAATGTTGGCTTAGTGCAAGAGATTGTAAGTTTCTTTGTGCAAACAGACTGTGTAAAGTAAGGCTCTATGCTAGAAAGGATTTGGATCTATGCCTTGACCTGGTTTTGGGAAGGAGGATCTGGCACGTTGCGTGCAAATCTCCTATCCTCTGTGGAGTCTGACTCTGTGGATTTGTGCACATGAGCGGGTGAATGTAATAAGATTGAAGACTAATAAAGAAAAAGAGAAGAAGTTGGTGGAAGTAGCCCCACACTGGGGTGAACCATGTATATCTTGTGTCTTGATGTGCTTTGTGCGATGTGATTTATGTTGTTTATTTTCTTAGTGTTGTGATAATGTATGAGGAATGGATCTGATGTTGTTGCTTAGTGTTGAATGGTATTAAAGATAATTTAATTCTAGATACAAGCTAATGTTATGTGCTAAGTGATTGGAAGTGCTTGATCTCTATTGTTATTACATTGATCTGTAATAAGGGTGTACTCTGCAATGTGAATGAGATACAAGAACTAATGCATATTGTTGTTTAAAGTGCTCTATTAAGTATTGTAATCACATATATGTGTCCCAGCTTGGTTGTAGACACTTGAGTCCTACAACCCCCCCTGCCTCTACCTCAAATGAGACTACATCTTCTTTGCATGTGTTGCCGAAAGGGCTGATAGTTAGGTTTTTTTTGGTGCGTTGTTGAAGCGTTGAACCTTAGGTCTGGCTCTGTGCCAACATGTCCTAAATTTGGTCACTAGGTACCTCGGTCAAAGTGCGACATTTATATTTTCGGCCTCAGAAATGGGTCACATCCTCGATCCCTTCCAAGAGTTGGGTGAATCAAGGGGGACGCAATGAACAACTAGACCTCGGACTTCGACCCTTCATGGGTATCTCCCTACCATATGGTGTAGGAACACTTGACTTGGAGGATTTAAAAGTTCCCTATTTGTCAACTTCTAATGTTTGAAAATGTGAAAACCAGATAATGGGGGGTTATTTGGATGCTTACCCCCAAGATCCTACCTAGACTAAAAAACTTCTTTTGGCACCTCCTGTGGAGGAAAACATAGTGAGTTTTTAGAAAAAAAATAGATGTGGTGGGTTGAGAGATTGGGGGTGTGAACCAATCTCGTTTGAATTAAGTGGGTGTGAATAATTTCTTCAAGAAATAGTGGGATGTTTCATAATTCCTTTGGAGAAAACCTACTTCAAACTCCGCAATTCAAGATGATATTATGTGAGTGAGGAGTGACTTTGTGTGTGAGAAAGTGAACAAATGTGCCAAATTTTAATAAGTTAGGTGTAAATTTGCAACATGTGGACTTCCCGTGGTCCTTACAAATCTTGGTTACCTATCTTGCTAGATGTCATTGGTACAACCTTGTCAGATTTTAAAATCCCTAAAGAACTAGCATGTGGACATATGGGTCCTTACCAATCCTTTAAACTCCCTAATGTTGTTTACACTAATAAATCTTGAAAAATTATCCTAGATTGCAAGCACGTGGGCATGTATGGGCTCGTTACTTTGATATTTAAACTCTCCTAGTGATGTAAACTAAGAAAGTAATTTCAAAAACTATCCTAATTTTGCAACATGTGGGCATGTATAGGCCCTTTACAAATTTAAGATGATTTCAAAAAGAAACTAAGAGGAGCCCTAGGGGGGCTTTGTCCTCTCCTAAATATTTTGTTAAGGGAGATGAAATGTCCCCTTAACCACCTTTTTGATTCTCAAGATCACTCTATGGTGCGAGAGAAGAGCATACTCAATGATTAAAGTTGATTTCTAGTCCCAATGCAAGTGTTTTTATACGTGATAGCAAAGAATCTCAACTTAACTTTTACAAATCAAACAAGCCATCCATGTGGCAACCAAAAGCAAAAGAGGAGAAATATGGTTCTTTTTGTTGGGTATGTTTTATATTTTTTGCATGTGTGTGTGGGTGTGTCATATTCGACCAATGTGTCCGACGATTAAGGGATTAGGGTTTTGGGCAGTTTTTGTTATTTTTAGGCAGTTTTTGCTATTTTTGGGTGGTTTTTGCTATTTTTAGCGGATTTTGCTATTTTTAGCGGTTTTCTAAATTAATTATGGATTAATGGATTAGGGTTTTGGTATCTATGGAATACCTAAAAATATTGTATATATTGTATGGTGAATGGTGAAATTTGACATAATGAATATAAGAAAGGTTTTCCCCGGTTGAGGGTTTCCAGTATATATCTCTATGTACTATGTGTATGAGTCATTGATTAAATTTTGTTTTTCTTAAGAATCTATATGCATTGTTTTAATTCACAGGCTTAAAACTTACATGTGGTATCAGAGCTCGTTTTTGGCTTCAGAGAGACGCCTTTGTTGCTGAGGTTTTGGCTCGGTCTTGATAGATCAAGTTTATCTTGGGGCTGTGATAAACCTGGGTTTAGTGGGAGATTTTGTAGTGGTTATTCGAGTGTAGAAAGCGGAATGGCAAGTTCTTCTACAATCAATATAGAAAAGTTCAATGGTAAAAACTTTGAGCTATGGAAGCTGAAGATGGAGGACCTTCGTGTAGAAAAGGAACAATGGATCGTTGTGGATCCTAGTACACAACCTACTGGTACACAGCCTACTGGAACACAGATGACTGGTACACAACCTACTAGTACACAAACTACTAGTACACCACCTACTGGTATGTCAAAGGAAGATTGGGATAAGTTGGAGAGAAGAGAAAGGAGTATTATTTGACTCTGCCTGGAAGATTCAGTGTTGTTGAATTCCTCGGGAGAATCTATAGCCAAGGAACTATAGGATAATTTAGGCAATTTGTATCAATCAAATTCCCTAGTAAACAAGTTGTTTCTTCGAAAGAAGTTGTATCATCTTAATCTGGAAGATGGAGATTCTGTGACAGAACATTTAAATGCCTTTAATACTCTAGTAAGTCAACTCGTATCTATTAATATTATGATTGTAGAAGAAGATAAGTGTATTACTTTGTTATGTTATTTTCCAGACTCTTGGGATAATATGGTTGTAGCAATTGGTAGTACCACTCAATCTACATTGAAGTATGAGTATGTAGTTTCATCCTTGTTATCTGAAGAGATGAGGTGGAAAAGCATGGATGGTCATAGCACAGATGCTTTATTTGTAAGAGGTCGTACCCAAGACAGGAATCCTAGTAAGTCTTCGGGGGGAATATCTAAATCTACAAGTAGATCTAAGTCTCAAGGAAAATCTTTGAGGAAATGTTGGAAGTG
>SNQJ01S0103565.1:2266-17513 GCA_010110895.2 Picea sitchensis
CAAGGGCGTGTATTCAATTTCTTCGCTGGAGCCAAACTATATGTATGTGGCGATGATGACTTGTTGGCTTTTCGGATGGGAGGATACCGCCCATTTTTACATCCAGTGGGTACCTCTCATCTTTCGGGTAGCGGAGGGTTCCTCATTCAATTGGGAGAAAATTCTCTTCGATAGTTTGTTCAACAGAGTGACAGAGTACCGGGAGCAAAAAGCAGCCGAAAAACCATCTGGATTCTTCATGTTCGCGTATATCATGGACGCAATATGCTCCATGACACCTTTTCCTTTGATGAATTGGGCTTGGAGTCCAACCCATGAGAAGACTGTTCATGAGTACCACGATAAGCTATGGGAAAATAACGCGAACAAGTTTATTTATGAGATTTTTAACTGGGTGACGGTGCCCCTGCACATCACCATTTTTGGTCTTTCGCCACCCCGCATCTCGGATAGCATTGCTGCGAATTTGAGCCGTATCGCGGACTGGTACGTGGAAGAGAAATTCTCCTATTTTAGAGTGTTCGAAGTTGCTGTCCCTCCTTCGGCACTACCGCTGTTCATCCCCGACAAGCTGGCCTGTCGCGAGATTGCTCGGCAAACAGTAATCGACGGAGTGAGCAGAGAGCTGAAAGCGTCATCAAAGAAGGTATGGCCGTTTTTCCCTATTCGGCTAAATTCCTATTCCTTATTAGATTTTGGACGTGCTAAGGCTGAGGCTGCAACCATTGAAGACTTGAGCCTAGTCTCTATCGAGTACAAAAAGCATGATCCTCAGGGAATTGTAAGCACTCATTTGGGAAATTGTGGATTAAATAGGTTCAAACATGAATGTTCTCCCTCGGATGATGTTTTCCGAGGGGCGAGGTCCTATTTGGAGGTGAAATTTCGAATCGGATCCCTAGCACCCGAAGACAGGACCTCAGTTTCAAAATTTCAGGTGCATAGGAAACGATGTCTCCCCGTGGTGCTAGGAGGTTTAGTACTTCCAAAGGATAAAGAAAAAGAGGCCGAAAGTTCTGGGGGGAAAACCTCTAACCCCAAAAAACGTCAGGAACGGGAGCAGGAGAAGAGTCCTGAGCGGGAGAAGAATCCCCAAACAAATAAAAATCCTGAAAAGGAGAAGAGTCCTGAGCAGGAGAAGAATCCAGAAAAGGAAAAGAGTCCTGAGCGGGAGGATAATCCCGAAACAGAAAAAGAGATCACTAATCCTCCCAAGGAACATAGTCCAGAGGTGGAAATAAAAGACACAGACCCACCAGAAACTCAGAATCCAGAGGCAGGGACGAAGACCTCTAATCCCCCGAAAGAGAGATATCCACTAAGCACACCAAGGAAGGGTGCGAAGCAGATCAGGAAACCCATCACCTCTGTCACACCCTTACAGTCGGCACAGGGAGGCATTAGCGAGGGATGGATATTTGGTGAAGAACTGAGACCTATAAGGGCAGAGGAACTCCCTCCTAATGAATTCTTCTTTGACAAAAAGAGGAAAGCTGTGGTGAAGTGATAATTTTATCAAGAGGGAGATTCCACTGTTAAAAAATTCAAAGTGATGACCGATGGGATGAATAAAAGGAAAGATGAATTTTCCACGGAAATTGCAGAAACGCTAGGAGCGTATGTGATGGCAAATCAATTCTCGGTCGAAATGTTAAAGAAGCAGCTCAAAGCAAAAAATTGCCTGATCAAGACTCTTGAGGCCAGGGTGGCTTCGACAACAGACAGTGCTAAGAGTCAAGCAAGCGGAGAAATTGAGTTGGCCCGATTGGCCGACAAGAAAGAAATTGAAGTCCTCAAGACCAAGATGGAACAAGCAAATTCTACAATCCTAGATGGTCGGGTACAATCGGGCCAGCAGAGGGATACGATTAGACAGCTGCAGACTCAGTTGGAGTTCAAAGAAAGCAAGGTGGTTGACATCGAGATCGTTAAATCCTGAGCAATCGATATTCAGAGTAGGATCTCCTCTACTCAACAGTGCCTGCTAAACAAAGTAGGAGAGATTCAAGAAGACTGCTTGTTAATACATCAGATCTCTGAGAATCTGATTAACAAAGAAAGAAACACAGAAGCTGCTCGGAGCTCTTTTCAAGAGGCCGTAATAGTGACTAAAAACAAGTTTTCAGGGCCCCCGAGGCTCACCATTGCTGAACAAACCAAGGGTAATATCTTGTTAAAAAATTGGGAACATGATATTACTTTAAGCAAGGAGCAGGCTCAAAAAGTGACAAGTTCGTTAGAAGAGGCCGTCAATAACATAAATGGTGAGAAGTTAGGGATAGAGATTGGAGGTAACACAGAGGCGCTGAGGCAGATAAATATAGATCGAATTTCTCTCAACATAAAAGAGGAGAATGAGATAAATTCGGTGGAAATCTCCAAGATGGACAGGGTAGACCCAGCTCAAATCTACAAACATTTGATTCAACCCAGTGCACAACTTGGCACCCTTGAACTCGTTGATATACAAATAGATGATAAGCTTCCATAGTTGGCACGAGATTGCTATTTGGCCGAAGCCCGTTGTCAGGTCGAGCCTTCACAGCTTGTCACCCAGTTTGTGGACAAGTGTATAATGTACACTGAATCCATGCAAGGATAGGAACCTAGCACTTCTTGAAGATAGTATAGGTGAAATGGAGTTATTTCGCTCCCCCCATCTATCAATGCAAAACCTTCATAGATTGTATTTTATTTTTTGGACAAATGTATCATATGTATTAAATCTAAGCAAAAACAAGCACCTGGCACTTTTTTGAAAACGGATCCGGACAGATGGAGTAATTTGGCTCTTCTAAACCGAGAGGCAAATTTTGTATAAATACATCACAAAAAGAAGAGATCAAGGCTGGACTTTTTGGTATCAATTGTAAATAGAGTTTTTGTATGAAGGAAGTCAATATAAGCAAATTTGAAGATTCCCAATCCTGTCACGACTGTGTTACAAGTTTGTTTCGTTGTGTTAATTGTTTCTTTTCATTTTTCTCTACATAATTGACGTTCATCACTATAATTTAGTACAACCACTACTATAGTGAAGTGATTTCATATTTTCTGTAATTGTTTCTTGAATTTCCTCTGCACCAGCTATTAGCGGGTGTAAGACCAATTTACATTTACATAATTTTATGTTTATTTACATTATGTCAATTATGTTTATGTCAATTTCTTCTTCTGTGTATACGCGAGTTTTCCACTGTCAGGAACTTCGCATTATTTACAGATAAATGTGTTTTCTCATCTCACGTTATTTTTACCAAAAATAATACAGTTACAGGAAAGGGCCTTCAATTTGCATGCTTATTTCATTGTTTCATGCAAAAGTTTCTCTTTATTTCATCCGAATTGAAACAACAAATAAACTCTCTCCTTGAAAATCATTTCTATACTGAAATTGTTCCTCAATGACTGTCCCTACAACAACTCAACCTAACATTCAACCCAGATTATCTAATCAAATACATATCACTCTAAATCTCTTCTACACAATCCTTAAAACTGCGAACACCCAGGAGGAATTGGAACGTTCATGGGCAGCCATTGAACAAGATATTACTACCCAGGAACAATTGGAAGCTAGACAACGAGAATGCATAAATCCTCACTAGTTTCCTATACCGAAGGTTAGTGAAATCCTTTATCAACCTTTATCATACTTTTGGATGCCTTGACACTGTACTTTAAAGCCTTAAGTACAGACTCAGGAACAACAACAGTGATGTATTTTATTTAATGTTGAGACATTTACAAAAGTAGGCGCACTGGCCTTTACCATCTAGGCTCTCCGGCCTAATCAAAACATAAGAATCCTAGCCTATAATAATGACTCACCAGCCTATAAAGCACAACATATACACGAGAGGCTCCCTAGCCTCAAAATCACGTGCACTTAAGTTGTTTCACACGGTATCCAAGAATGTGCACACTTCATCATTTTACTGTGCAGTACATCTGTGCATTATGCCATGAAAGGTGCATACAAAATTATATCAAACAACTCACCATCTTGAGTATATTTTCATGTACATTTACATTTAGGTTCAACCTAGGGATATTACAGTCCCCTCCCCTTATTTATCCATTGTCGTCAATGCATCATGTACACATATACAACAAAATTTTCAAAAAATCCTCAGTGCATTTTATGCCATGTACCATTCAAATTCTTTAAAATAGCCAAGATTTAGCTATTGAAATCTTGTTATTCATCTGGTGCTCTACTTTCTAGCACCAATTCTGGTAATCATACTGCAACTTGAAGTCAATTTCGCTATTCCATAGAGCTACTTCAAGAAATAAATTAGCTCATTGTTCCTTATTACATGCTTCAATTAAACTTCATTGAAGCAACAATTGGTTGTATATACATGACATTCCACCAGCCTTAGATATCATTGTTGATAAATTCTCAGCAGCGTACCACTCCCGAGCATGGCTATGACTCCATTAGGGCAATGGCTTCCGAAGATAACCACGACCCACAATCAATATATGCATATTCTAGGCCAAGGTACCAAACCTCAACAACACTCCAACCAATGGTCTCTCTTCCCCACATTCCTATACAACCCAAGGTAGTATGCATCTTCACTATCCAATAGTTCACCGACTGCTCAACTTCCCTTCCAACGCTCCAGTATAGGTTGTACAAAAAGTCTCAGAGCACCGTAGTTCTAGGAGTTCCAATGTTAACCATTATCATCTCACCTGCATCATACACATGTAATTATCATGAGAGAGCATTATAAAAATTCCATTTCATAAATCCAATTAATTTCATAAGGAATTCAACTTTTTCCCAAAATATGAAATTCTATTCCATAATTTTATTTTATTTTCATCATTGTTGGAATAATAGAATATAGTTTTTCTTATGGATTTCAGCAAACACCATGTTAAATACCATCTTTCCCGCAATGATTATATATTGTATACAACAAACAGATTGTCAGTATTTTCTGTACATCATAATTCTACATGTACAACACCTTTCTCCATGATCTTAGAATTGCATGTACCTAGAAATTCACTCAAAATTACAAAACAATTTAACCAAATAGAATGACTCATCATTCTATGCATATGCATCTTCGTAATTAATAACAGTAAGTTCATTTCTTCAATTTTCTGAACAAGAAATTTTATGTAGTCACTATTCCTGTGACCACCTCACTTGCAAATTTCCTGTTGCAATGTTTAACAGTTCCTGAAATGTTCTCAACTTCATGAGTTAGCAACCTTTCAACCATTAGTATACTTATTTGCATGCAAAAACATATATACATGCACTCACAAAATTCATTCAGCAAAATGCATTTAAGTATACAATTCCATCATGTATGAGTGCAACTCTGCCACTTACCAAGCATGATTGCAACTCTCAATTCCTACTTATTCAATGCATCTTTTCATTGATTTTCATAATGATCTTTATCTAAGTCATGTATCTCACCATCCATAAATTGGAAATTTGGCCAATGTCTTGACACATCTCCACACACTTCCCATTGTCTTCACAATTACTTGGATGCCTTCCTTTTCAACCCAAACAATACACCAAGAATACAATTTTGTAATTTTTATTAGTGGTAGCAAAAAGGTTGCAGTCCAAGTTTTATTTAAAGGTAGGAAGCTCATTGGGTATTTTTGTGGCACATAACCTTTCTATAACCATACCTTTCCATATACAACCATTTCCTGATATCACACATGACTAGATTTCTTAGCATCATTCCTATAACAGGTTCTTATCTTTTATTTTCTTTGGTTATTGTCTCATAACCAAATTAACATGACATGCTACTATGTCAATGTGTTCATTCAAAAGCTAAAAGATTTGATAACTATAACAAGCCTCTAGCCTTTACCACACCTAGTGGTAACTTAATCCTGTCAATGCACTTAAACAATACCATACTGTGTATTATAACAATTCAATTTGGGGAAATTCTTACCTGGATTTCCTTTTGGAAATTATACAAAATAATTTCAAAAGGGAAATACATACCTGCATGGCTACCATTAAACAAATTTAATGCTACCTGAATAGCTAATGATAGTAGAATTTCCCATGCCTCTTTATCAACCTTATAAATCAATATTTCATCCTTATGTTGCTTCCTTCCATGTGCAACAACATTATCAACAACACTTGAAAACATGCAATCATTCTCACTTTATGGATGTCCCAACCATCCATAAAATACTTTCTTCTATAGAAATTGCAACAACTTCTTTCTCCCTGCATCATGTTTCCTTATTTATCCCAAAAGTCTTCCATTCTTCTAGATTCCTGAATATTCATATGCTATTCACTGTAACCATTGTGCATGATTAATTATGATCTGAGCACATGCTAGCCAAATAACTCTTGGCTACCTTTTCATTTCCATCCAAACACTAAACTTATATTAAACTTCAGCTTTTCATTACTTCCTGGATCCATCTATCCCAACTCATACTTGGATAAATTATAATTCCAATCATGTTGTCTTATAGACTATGGATCTTCAACATCCATTTTTTTTTTTTTGGAATGAACTATTCCAGTTCTTCCTTGACTAAATAATTTAGTGTTTGTTTTTTCTTGCATTATTCTCCACTCCTTGCCAACTAGACTCAAACTTGGCTTTCATAGCCAATCTCTTATCATATTGTAGGGATGCACATATACCTCCTTCTCTAGCTACATAGAATTAATTAAAAGCACTTAATGTTGCTTTTAAATTACTAACATAATTCAAGTGGTACTTCCACCCCCTAGAAATGTCACTCATGGATCCATTCCATTTGAGATGGATTCTTCTTAGGAACCATCTCTTTTTCATTCAAAACCATGCATAGAACCATTTTCCTTTTCATGGTTCTTTACTGACTCTCTACAGAGATTTATTCCACTTTTAAGTCTTTCTTGGCATAACCTCTCCATGCTATTGTGGAAATATCTTCAATACCTTTGGAATGCATCAATAATCTGTACTAGTATTCTTGTTTTCCCTCTTGGAGTGTTTTTCATGCATTCCCATGTGCTTGATATCTACCCCATGAATTCTTCTTCCATTATTCTAGGATGTTCATGGACTTGCAACTACATATTATGTTGATATTAATTTTCAACATTCCACTATTATTCAGATCCCTCTGATCTAACTCCTACATGACCCAATTCTATTTCCAGTCATGTTTTCTGAGTAACCTTGGACAATTAACACCAACTTCCTTCTTGAGGTACTTTATTTATCCCTTCCTTAACCGATCATATCAGTACTTCGATTTTCTTGTTGTCTATTACTTTCCCCTATCTTGACCAATCTAATTTCAACTTGCCTTGCACAATCCACTTCTATCATGCCATATTGATGCCCTTCATACCATGATTCCACTATGCACTATGATAACCAGAAGGGAAGAATTTGTTTGTAATTGCATAGAAATTCCCTGGATACGATGCACTCTTTATCCATATATTTATTAAGCCACTTTCTTTATCTGGTTACTATCATTCTGATAGTCAATTCCTTTCATAATAGATCTTACTTCCATTCATTTCTTAATTTCTACATTTGATTCTTTGGGAGTGTTCACTAATTCATTCGCTACATGATCTATTTCTCTACCCAGATTCCATTGAATACTTGACTACCATGAGAGGACTTCCTTTAATGGCTTCCAAAGAATTTATGGCTACGCCAAGATTCATACCTTAACCTTTTGTAGTTTTGTATTTTGATCATCATAACACTCTTTCCTGAGTACATCTGCTTAATTTTAAGTAAACTTCAACCTTATCACATTTTAATAACTAAACGTTTTTAACTCTGTAAACATATGAACCATTCTGGTTCCATAATATATCAGAATTATTTCTTTTGATTCCCTGGAAAATTGAATGCCCAGATCAATTTTTTGGACAAATAATTATATTCTACTATCTTAGACCTTTCCAACATCTGCTCCCATGCTCAATTCCGAGTCTTGAGTAGAAATTTATGGCTATTTGCAAATTGTCCAATAACTTTTTTGTTCATTCTTCAACTTGGCGCAACTCTACGCTGTAACTATGCATTTTGCACCGAATCCTTTGGAATTTCTGTAGGATCTCAATTGGGTTTATTCATATACCTCTTATGGACACTTTATCCAAGTTTCAAATATTTCTAGGTTTCGGGTTGTTAGTTACAGCCTACTGAAGTTCTAGGCCAAAATACCATATTGTAACTCGTATGCTATAAGTAACTTATTTTCAATATCAAACTTTTTTAACTTGACAAAAAATTTAATTGAACTCTGGGACTGTATTATATGACTCAATATCTTTCCATTGACTATTCATGTGCCTCAATATGATTTCAGAGAAGAAATTTATGGCTCTTTGAAGTTAGTTGGGTCTTAAACTTTACCCTTCACTGTTTGCACTGTAACTTTCTCATAAAAGCTTCGTTTGAAGAACAATTTACAACATTAGAAAGCTCTCTCTGAGCTCTTTTATTTGAGATGCAAAGACAAAGTGTACCTTCATTATACCTTTGTCTTGTGGTTTTTGAGTTTCTAAAAATTCTCTTAAGGGCCTCAAAAATGCGCTCTAAAAAGATGACGTTAAAATGATATAAAACGTCGCAGAAAATCACTGGTTTTTTGTTGTTGTTCACCCTTCCAACAACTTCGTGCACACAAATTTCAAACTGTAAAGACATATTTACCATGCACAACAACCACACAAGGTAAATCGTGCTTTGCGCACTTTAAAACCACAGTGTATCACTTCTCTTTCACGCCAATAACTTGCACGCACTAATTTTATGTCACACGACAATATCCACCGTGTGTAGTTTTGGTTCTTGAACTATTACCTATTGCGCATAGTATTTGTTTCGCGTGCTGATATTCCATGCACATTATACTCTACGCACTGTTCCATGCCAATGTTTAGTGTGTCTCCACCACGCACCAAAACTCTACATGCACCATTAACCAAAATGTCGCACGACAACATATAACCACATTGTGTGCACACCAACAAAACTCCTTTGCGCTCTGCCAACACTGCGCACACCACGTGCATAATTATTATGTGTGTGCACGCCGCGCAATGCTAAATTTATTGCATGATCCTGTACCCCAACATTTTTCCGTGCGGTGCCTAAATTTAGCGCGGACACCTGCACACTAACATTTTTCCATGCGACACAGAAATTTAGTGCGCGCACACCTACACACTAACATTTTTCCACGTGGCACCAAAACTTAGCACGTGCACCAGCACACCAATATCTTTCAGCGCAGTGCAAAATTTTACCTATCACAAGCGTTTCACTGTGGATCGTGCATTTTTAGTGTGCCCACCTGTGCACAATCATTTTTATGCTCATCATTTCCTCGTGAATTCCACTGCAAAAATTGGGGCTTTTGCTTAAATTTTTCCCCAATTTACCATAGACAATATGCAACCTTGAAATTTGTTCAATTTCACCCCGATAACACCAAATCAACCTCTGTAACAATAAATCATTGTGGGTTGACATTTCTGAAACGAATTTACCCAAAATCAATTCACGAATTGAGAATTTTATTTACTAAATTCGCTCCATCTATCATGGCTTCACTGTAATATAATTCCAGGTCTGAATTTTCTAGAACAGATATTAAACCAGTAATATCTCACCACTTGGCCAAATTTCTCATTTTTTCCCATCAATTTAACAACAGAAATTGAGACTTTTTCCCAATTCCGCACAATTGTTGTTACTTTTTACCATGGACGCTCTACAAACTGAAATTTCGACACTTCGAAAAAAAATATCTCTGAAACTTTGCTTCAACTCAAATTGCTCGGCCCATCCAGGTTCAGTGTCGAAAATTGAATCTTAGATACCATTTTATAACGTTCCCGACCATCCATGCCAGACCATGCTATGCTAGAGAACTCTTACTGTTCTCTCTGCGGGACATATTGTAACATAACCATCATCCAACTGAGCTATGCCACATAATTTTTTCCAACTGCATGCAATTAAAATATACACACATCGAATTCTTGCGGAAGCTTTATATATAAAATGTAAATATACAAATACATCTATAAATACACGAATTCACATTGAAATAATAGTAAACATATACATGCAGCATATACAGGCAATACCCATAAATATAAACACAGTTATAAATGCACATATGATAACCCATAAAAATAAGCACGTAATAACAATGCAACATGTAAATTTATCACACAATTGGCACTTATCTTGGTACAAATGTCACCAACTAGATGTAGACCTTTCACATGCTCCCAGCATTAGATCACACTATTCATCACTTTCAAAAACGAGTCACCCCCGAGTTGGGACTAAAATCCACTCAGGTAAAGGGATTCCTAACCAGGATAAAGGCTCGTAGACAATAGGAAAGACTTGGTGTCAGGTGCCAACTCAAACTAACAACCTACAGTCCCGCATTCCCTACATGCCTGTCCCACCCCAGGAAGTCTGCCCCTTGTTTTCTCAACAGTCCTTCGGCTACCCCACTTCCCTTCCAGGGATTCAACAACAAGAGAGACAGAAAGTCTCAGAGCCCTGTAGCTGCAGTTTGGCAGCTTCAGGAAATCAATTCCCAACAATTCTCTTACCCAGAGAGAAATTGCTCATGGGCATGACAACCTGCCTCTTCAATATCCCATGGGCTTGACACCCACCTCTTTGTTATCCCACAGACTTGATAACCTGCTTCATCATTCCAGCTCCCAAGATAACTAGCTACACATATAGATATGGCCATGGATACAAGCTCAAGTACATCAATAGGAAGTATGAAGGTTACCTTACTGTGTGAGTGAAATATCATGGTATGGATGAATGGATGATTCCATAAAGGAACGAATGATGGTCTAAATGATGGAAAAAGATTGATGGAAAGAATCATGGAAAATATGATAAAATGAACTGAGTCCCAACAATATGTATGCATGTCCCCAACTTGACACTTGTCATGTTGGGAGCTACTTTGGCCCACTTGTCCCCAACTTTGGAACTTAGGATAAAATAGTTATCCATACTTTATGATTTAAGAAATATTAATATAATATTCATTTTTGGCTTAAGCTCTATAGCTTAGTGCTTTTCCTTAACTTTTAGGTCCCTCCCTTTCCCTAACTAGTGGAGTTTAGTCCCCCATTTCTTTTATCATGGTTCGTCTGCACGCAATGATGTATTTTATTTAATGCTAAGACATTTACAAAAGTAGGTGCACTGACCTTTAACATCTAGGCTCTCTGACCTAATCAAAATATAAGAATCCTTTCCTATAATAATGGCCCACTAGCCTATAAAGCACAAAATATATACAAAAGGCTCCCTAGCCTCAAAATCATGCGCACTTAAGTTGTTGTGCGCAGTATTGAAGAATGTACACACTTCATCATTTTACTGCGCAGTACATGTGCGCACTATGCCATGAAAAGTGTATACAAAATGATATCAAATAGCTCACCAACTTAAGTATATTTTCATTTACATTTACATTTGGGTTCAACCTAGGGATATTACAGGACCAAAATTCTAATTCAGTTCCCTTCCCCCACCTCTACAGCAATTCCTCCATCATGCCCAGAGAACAGGGTAAACTCAAAAAAGGGCCACAATAGTATAGCTGTAATGTACCTCAAAAATTACCATAAAAACAAATTTTTTATTTGTACATTTATCCTTGAAAAGTTTTGAATCTCAAGCAAGTAAGCTTTCTGTTAGAAGTCTTGAGTTTGAGGGTTTGTTAGAGTCCTTACTGTCATCGACTATCCTTGCCATTCAACTTAAGTTTCTAATCGATGGTATAATGAGTATCTACTCATCACTTCAATGTTTAATTAAGATCCTGAAATTTGTAAATTACTCTCTTATCTGCTAGTACTTATAACTCTACCACAGTCTTAACAATAAAAGCAATTTTGGGGTTTTTATGACCAAAATCCTACATAAAAAAATATTACCCTATGGATGCAATACAATCGACTTGTAATACGGTCTGTTACTCCCATACCCCTATCTGGGATGAAGATTCTCCAATGTTCTTTTACCAGTCCATTCATTACATTAATAGAGTTGTTCCCATAACAATAAGTTTCTTCTAAGTTCCTACAACTTTGTGAAGAAAATAGAGGTCAATCGGGTTTCGGTGATCACAAGTTCCGAACAAAACAAAGGGCCCTATTGTTTGTCGAAATCTGAAATATGAAATGACTGTGGGCCAACATTTTTGGGTTTTGGAATTCGGTGTTTCACGAGTACAAGAGCCAGACATCAATACACAACATTACCCGAAATTTCGACAAGATGCTGAGTACTTCAGGTTTCGGGGTTCGATTTTTTGTGAACACAAAAATCAATCATCAACACACTACAAATCCTGAAATGCGAAAGGTCATTAGGACTTCGAGAATTCAGAGTTTGGGATTTCGCGAGTGCAAGTGCCTAAACAACCACATATACAAACTCCGAAATGCAGAAAAAAAGGGAAGGTGGGTCCCGCACTTCAGGATTTCAGGATTCGAAACTTTGAGAGTTCCGGTGTCCAAACCTTGACATACACAAATTTTCCAAAAATGCAAGAATGGAAAAGGTGAGACCCACATTCCAGGATTTCGGTGTTTGGGGTTTCGTGGTTTTCTAATGTCAAACAACAGAACACAAAAATTCCCGAAATTGCAAAAAAAAAGAACGTGGAACTAACATTTTGGGATTTCAAAATTCAGGGTTTCGGGATTTCAAATGCCAAACAATAGTACACAACAATTCTCGAATTCTGAAAAGGTGAAAGGGTTTGGAACCAACACTTCGGGATTTGTGGATTCGGGGTTTCGGGGTTTCAAATGTCAAACCACAGCACCATACAATTCCCGAATTCCAAAAAAATGAAAGGGTGTGTGAGACCAATACTTTGGGATTCGGGGTTTCAAATGTCAAACCACAACACAATACAATTCCCAAATTTCGAAAAGCAAAATGGTGTGTGAGTCCAACACTTCGGGTTTTCAGGTTTCGGGGTTTCAAATGTCAAATCACAGTGCCACCTCTGAAAGGTGAAAAAAATAAAGTGGGACCCACCCATCGCGGTTTCGGGGTTCGAGACTTCGTGACTTCAGAATCCATACATCCAAATACATGAACCTCCAAAAGGCAAAAAGGAAATTGGACTAAGTGTTCCCATTGAAAAAGAATTCAGGTAATAGTTCAACCAAAATGCAAGGGAAGAGAGTACTCTTCCTCTATTGTAACTCTTCACACTAATTTTCATCACTCCCTAACCTTTATCCTTTGCTGGTACTCTTGATTTTCGTTTCTTAGGAGAACTCTTACTTTCGTTTCTGGGAGACTGAAGGTGTAGAAGGATACGATATACCTTTACCTCACAGAATTTCGAAGGCCTAAGTACATAGGAATTTTACACGCACAGAAGGGCACCAAGGATATCTACCATAGATTCTCATGAATGACCGGATATCTACCACATCATTAGGTACTGGCCATTCCATAATAGCTTTTATTTTTTCTGGGTCTACGCAATACCTTCTGAGGAAATGACATGTCCTAAATATTGTATTTTTTTTTTATAAAAATCACATTTGTCGAATTTTGCGTATAGTTTATGTTTCCATAGTGTTTGTAGAAATATTTGTAAGTGTTCATCATGTTCCTCCTTCGTTTTAGAATAGACCAAAATATCATCGATAAATACTACTACGAACTTGTCTAAGTATTGGCCGAAAATGCTATTCATCAAGCACCTAAATGTGGTTGGTGGATTAGTGAGGCCGAAAGGTATGACTACAAACTCGAAGTGTCCATATCTTGTTCGAAAGATTGTTTTGTTTATGTCCTGGTCCTTTATCCTAACTTGATGATAACCGGATCATAGATCCAATTTTGAGAAGATCTTGGCCCCACCAACTTGATCGAACAGATCATTTATCCTGGGTAAGGGGTATTTTTTCTTAATGGTCACTTTATTCAGTTTTCTATAATCGATACATAGTCTTAGAGTACCATCTTTCTTTTTCACAAAGAGGACTGGTGCTCCCCATGGCAAGACACTTGGTCTGATATACTCTTTGTCCAACAATTCCTGTAATTGTATTTTTAATTCTGTCAGTTCTGGTAGACTCATTCGGTAGGGTGCTTTTGAGATAGGGGTTGATCCGGGTAGTAAGTCTATGGATAAATCTATTTCTCTCCTAGGAGGTAATTCTGGTATCTCCTCAACAAACATGTCTCTGAATTCACATAGGACGACAAAGTATTATAACTTGGGCTTAGTTTCTTTCTCTAATATATTCGTCACTTGGATGGCATAAACTTGACATCCCTTTCTAATACATTTCTTGAGTTGCATCACTGAAACTTGTCTGACTGACACGGGTTTTGGTATGCCTTGGGTTGTTCTAACAGTGCCAAAATTATGTTTATAGCTAAGTGTATTTGTATAACAATCTAGTACTGCTTCATGTTGTTCTAACTAGTCCATCCCAATAATCATATCATAAGACCCTAGTGGTAGGATGTTCAAATTGGTGCTTATCTTTTGACCATCTAAGCTGAACTCAAGGTCAGAAATAAAGTTAACTACCTTTCTTTTAACACCTATTGCTAATTGTACAAGCCAAGATTTTGCATTCTTTTGTTTCTTAAGTTTATTTGACTCTAATACATCGGGAGTAATATAACTTAACATAGCTCTAGGGTCAATTAAAACAGAAATTTGAGCGTCATGGATTTTACCTTCAATCTCTACCACCGAGGACTGGTGGTCAGCTTGTCGACCATCTATGGCTGCATTTATCCGATGCAGACTCCTGCCCATGTCTCCCACTATCGAGGCTTCCTGCAAATTGTGGACGGTAGTGCTATTTGCTTAAATTATATGGGGACAATTCCTTCTTAGATGAGGCTCTCCACACTCCCAACATATTAATGGCTTGTGGGAGTTGTCCCCAAACTTCTTCGTTCCTAGGTTTACTGGTTTACCGCTACCTTGCGTATTCGGATGATTGGAGTGAAAATCCTTCCTTGGCAAAAAAATTTCTACATTCCGATAAGGAGATGGCTAGTATCCCTACTTCCACTGGTGAATTCCTATTGGAAGATTGATTGTTGTCATTGATGTCAACCCTAGTCATGGGTTTTGGACCACAAGATTGATAAAGGTATTTGGACATGAAGGAAAATGCACATGCATATACAAAACCCATGAATGGATAGTA
>SNQJ01S0103568.1:2250-17292 GCA_010110895.2 Picea sitchensis
CAAGTATACATTGCTCAAATAATTCCTTTAATTATAACAATTGTTCATTTCTTTCTATAATTTAATTTATGTCAAGTGTGTACAAGGGTAAATTGAATCGGTTGAACATCTTTAAGGTGTTGACAATTGTTGTGACAAATCTATTAGAAGATATGCAACGTAATTGTGAGACATGTCAAAGGTGAATTCATGTTCAATTTAACTCTTGGAGGTGTGCTTTCAATTGAAATGATGTGTGATAAGATAGTATACAAAACAATTGGCCTACTCCTATATATATATATATATATATATATATATATATATATATATATTTCCAACTTCTCACAGGCTTACGAGCTCCCTGGTTGATAATTTAGTGAGCAACAATTTAAGCAATTAAATTGTCTGACATTTTTGGCACCGTTGTTGGGAAAACGCTAAAGGGATAGGAATTGGTAATTTGGTTTTCAGTCTTTTAATTTAATATCGATGCATGGAAAGGGGAAAGTTGTTCATGTCAATGGATAACTTGGTGACAACAGGGTCTTAGTAGCATGAGGCGTCCAAGTACATGTTTTTCTTTGAAATTTGTTTTGTGTAGAAGTTGTATTTTTTTTTTCAAAACAAGACCCCCTACACTAATCCATGTGCAAGACAGGGATTATCAACCAGGAAGAATTCCTCAAGGATGCTCAAGCATTTGTTGAGTAAGGGAGGACATACCCCTGCAAGGATCTTCTCAAATCCTTTYYCACACTCCATAATCATTATCAGGGATGATTCTGCATTTCAAGAAGCAATAGAGGAACATAGGATCCATGAACATATTCCAAAGAAAGAGAATCTGGAAATTTCTTCCAGCAGTCCTTGTGAGCAGACAAAAGAAATAAAAAAATCATGGGCCACATCAGATGAAAGAAAACTACTAGAGCCAGAGATCGAAGAATTTTTGGCATGCTTATCACTAGATCCCTTGTGCATTACAAAGTGCGATGATCAACTTTCCAAATAACTTCATGTCATGACAATTGAAGAGAACCCAAGGAATAATGATTACATTGAAGAGTGGTTTCATATAGTCATCAAGCCAGGGTACCACTCCATCCTTCAACACTTACTGGCTTCATCTCTTCTTAAGCAACTGACCTCTCATATCCTAGTATGTATTGATGTATACTTTTCATATTTGGATATGAGTGCATTTGTAATATCGTTGCACACATGGATCCATTGGAAATACTCCTACACTTGAGAAAAAGTTTCTTTTTTTTCAAGTAGGTAGGATATGGGAGAAAATAAATAACAACAATAAGGAGGGATCACCAAGTTAGGGTGAAAATACCATATTTCTTGCAGCCTAGATCTCCTTCATATAGGGCATATTTTGTTACAGCACCTTTCCCTATGATAGATATTCATGTAGCAGTGTTTCACAGTAGTTACGGTTGTCTTGCAACAATTTTTTTCTTTTTTTTTTTAATATGCAGTAAAGAAGAATTTCATATTTAAAAAGAAACAGTTCTAGAAATCCGTTCCCGATTCTTCCAAGAAAGACTACAATAGATCCATTCAGCCTTCAGGAACATCCAGAAATTCAACATCAAGACAAAGCCTTGCATACGAAGAGTACTTGCATAAATTTAGCCACAATTTAATTTCCTATAGACAGAGCTATGAGTTACCGAATCAAATTACATCCAGACAGGGCTATGAGTTACCAGATTGTATTGTAGGCAGATATGAACTTTCCGCATAGACAGTTGAGGCCACATCATCTACGATATATCCTAAGCATCAAGTAGATTCTATACTCTTAAGGGAGGTGGGTATTATTAAGAGTGCAACCCTACAATAACACAGCGGTGACACCACAACTCAAGCATGGAAATCATGATGCAGTGCTATTTTTGGGTCACAAAATCATGACCAATCATCAATGAAACAATAAAGGCGATCTGTAGCTATTTCTTCCATGAATATGATATTCAATGATGTGATTATTATTGGTAAATGTCTTGGATATAGGCTGATGGCTTCAAAACCACATTCTAGATTGTAGTGATCTCTAACCTCATATATGAATTATTCAGGAAGGGTTATGCGACAACCGAAACAATAGAGGATATTGATTCCATGCTCACTTTAGGTCAACTATTAACTTGCATTTTTAAAATCCGAGTTTCTAGCCATGATTTCATGCTTGCACTCATTCGATGATTAAATTTGGTATATGGTTGATATCCATGGATATAGGATTGACGATTTTAAAGATACACATTTGGTGTAATTATGTTAATCGAAACCTATAGCAGTATTGTTTCATTGGGGGGATACAACTGCACTGAACTCTAATCCACATGGATTCTCACTAGTGAACCTGAGAAGCAATGCATTGATATGTGATTTCATCGAGCCGGCACAATTTGAAGTTGACGAGATCACTTGGGAGTGAAAGATCACCTATTTTTCAGCATGAGACTTTACCCACTACCTTTTATTGATACATAATACGGGGAGAAGTTTCTTAGCTCTGCAACGCAATGATGTTATCCACTCATGGTATGTATCAACAACTGTTATTCTTCCAAGGTAGCATATTTATCTTGTGCAGCTCCATACACCAAATTACTAAATGTTTCAAGCTTTGTAATTTCATTGAATGGGAATGCACACAAGAGGTATGCCAGTTTGCATTTATGCATATGATCCTTGAGATAATGCATCACTATGAGATTTATGACCACTAATTTGAGAGTGCATGAGGATTGGGTCTCATATTAATTTTTTTTTATGAGGTTTATGTTGTTGAAAGATAAGTCCCAGATTTAGTATCCCGTAGAAGATTATCATTTGCAAAAGTGATCTCGACATATTCAAATTTCCCATACTCAGAAAGTACACTCAACATGGATGTCAACAACAAGAAATTCCCATGCCTACATCAACAAAAGCATACTTCAATAGCATGGGGATATGCCAACTCTTGAGTGTGGGAGAGATGGAGATGTTCCTTCCATAAAATGAAGTGCAACAAGGAAGATACCAATGAAATCAAAGCACCAACAAGTGGAGAATTGTTTCAGCCATCCACTGAGATTTGCGGAAGGGGAATAATTATTGGAACACCAAATTCTAAAAAAAAAAAATTAATCATAATGAGGGATGTACATGCATGTTTTTGAAGAAGATTTTTGATGTAGACCCCCTATCCTTCCTGAGGGCTGCGCGACCTTCTGGTCAGGATCTCTGATTCTGGAGCCAAAACGGGTCTCCTGGTTCCAAAAGAGAACCTCTAACACTAATTCCACAAGCCCTTGTTTGTGTTCTGCCCATGGAAACCAGCAGTAGGCATAAGCCCCAAACTCCACGAAACTACAGGTGCGACCACGGGTTTAGCCCAAAAGGTGCATCCCAAAAGGCACATCACATTCGGTGTTTTGAGGTTTTTGATACAATGGTCCCCTGGCGTAGACCCCTCTGAGTCTGAAAACCCGATGGGCTAATTGGAGGTTGGCTCCTCTGTTTCCTCTGTCTACATGACCACATGCTCATGACCACTGTTATCACCATAACAATTATACTCGATATTTGAGTTTCAAATTTAGCGGAAGACTAAAGCGATGTGGAGACATAGAGTGATTTGGAAGTTTGAGACATATATGGTGGAAGGTGGATAAGTATAGCGGAAGTGTGAAGGAAGCAGCCCTCCGGACCGCCGGTCTAATAGTAACCTAGATCAATAGTTTAAGCCCACATCGGGCGGTGAACTAGCATAGAACTTAATTGTGCGGAGCCAGACCGAGGAAAACCATAGTGGTTTCAATAGTGGATGTGTGGCACCCATTGAGGTATATCGGGGTGAAAAGTAGTTTGCCTGAGACTGTTTTTCTCACAACCCCGATAGCACGTGTTCTAAATGTCAAATCAACAACTCGTGGGGGAGGTGATGGCTAGTCAAAATCACCTCGCATCACTCGTTCGCTACTTCACTACCATATGATGTCAGGTGAATGCCATCGGATAATGAACTCAAAAGATAATCATTTGAAATGAATTGGTCGAGCATGGTAAACCAACGTACTTGTAGTTGATCCTGTCAGTGATTCATGATTGGAACTCTATAACTAATGTTTCTCAAGTATGGAGGAATCATCTCATTCATAAACGAAGCAATCTCCGATTTGATCAACCCTATGGATTCTATAGGAACATTGGGTAACATGGACAAAGTCATATCCAGTGAAACAGTTCATTCAGGTAACATGGAAAATTTACCTATGAGTAAGAAGGAAAGAGCGATTGCACGTATATTGGCAAGTAAATTCCATACAGAACCTACTATAGACTCAGAATTGGAATTCAGACTAAATCCCATTATGAGGGACCTAATCATAAATAGGTGAATTGTGAAAAAGAAACGAAGCAAAAGGCAGAAGACAGAGACCAAACCCGAAACGGTCGAAAGCGTTGGAGAGAACCAATCGCTATGGTTGGACACTCTAAAGGAGGAGATTGCCAAGTTGAAGTGAATTCTCAGGTGGAGATAATTACATCCCAACAATATTTGGACAGATGGTGGTCTAAGGAAAGGGGCCCTGATATGACAGACCTGTTACTAACGGTCCCTTTAAAATAGGATAACTGTTATCCAAATCATTCCTTTTTGTAACTTGTCTCTATTTTTAGAATTATGAGGAAGTCTGAACGTTTTGAATTCTATGATAAATTCCTATATATATGTATTATCTCGAGGGTATAGAAAATATGGAGAAAAGAGGAGCCTTCCCTTTGTGCAGGAAAACTTTGTAAATCTTTGGAGCTAGAATGAATATATGAATGCAAAGGAAAATTTTGGACTGTTTACGAAAATATTCTAACTGGTGGTGTTATGAGTCTCGTTTTCTTTCATAGTATGTGATTCCCGTTATTCTGCATTTCATTTTTTGATTTCTTCTGTCTAAATTGAGAAATTAGAGGCCCATAATTCATTATCTAATGCTCTCAGCTTGGCAATTTAGACTATAATTATCTCTTCCAAACCCTTTCAGAATTCAGTGCTATAATGCTTTGATGTAGTTGTGTGTTTCCTTTTCTTCCGATACCATCTAAATTTATAATTATAAACTTAGAGGTCACTGCCTCATTTATCCTTTTCCTCTTGATAGTTTTCATGGTCTGACAATGCATCCTTCATTCCTGACCCCATAGCCCAAAGGTTATCTTAATTTCTTCAATAATTTTATGAAAACCCTCCCAAAACGAACCAGATCTAGCCACTGTCCTTTAAAGAAATATCTTTTGAAATGAGAGAGCCCTCTCTGAGTTGAGTAGGCTAGTTCCTCATCTCTAAAGTTGGTTGAAGTAGTTACCCATGTCATCTGTTTTGACATCCGAACATATTTATAGGGTGCTAACATTCTGGCGTCGTTGTCGAGGATGAAATTGAAAAATTTTCCCTAGGAAAGAACGACATGGTTGAAGTTCTAAGGTCCGAGAGTAGCAGAAACTTAAGCACATATTGGTTGTATTCCTACTCTGGTGACTCCACATATCAACAATCATTTTGAAGATGATTCCACTGGTAGAAGAATCTAGAAATTTAAATTTTCAATGGTGACTCCACTTTCAATGCATAATCCAGCTTCCAAAACATTATTGGCAACTGCACTCAAGCTTCAAATGTAATTCAGAGACTCCACTGGAAGATGATATCCCTTGACAGAGGTATGAAAAGACATTATGGAAGAAAACAAGTACTTAAAAATGATTTTTTTCCAAGGCATTTTGTTGTTTGTTATAAGTTGCCTCTGGTCCTTCCTTGAACATGCCAAGCAAATTTTTATTTACCTGCTGCATTCTAATGATGATTATGAGAATATTGAAATTGTATATCCTCCTCTTGAAGTTGTACATTCATATCCTCACTGTATCACTGATTTTGATAAAAAAATTCCATCTGGGACATGTGATGTCCATAACCAAGTTAATGAGCCTCATGAAACAAGGGTTGATATTTTATCTCCTGCACTTGATCCAACACCCTCCAAGACTCATCATAGATACAGACCCTTAAAGTCACCCCACATCCTTCATGATTTTCCTCCAAAACACTATGAGTACCTACCTATGTTTGATGGGAAACCTGATGCCATCTCAGCTGAAAAACATATCCAAGGGTTTGAGCATTTTATAGATTTGTTCAAGATTGACCATGATGATGTTTGTATGAGGGCCTTATCTCAATCCTTGAAAGGAGACACCAAAGACTAGTTTAAACATTTGTAGCCAGAGACAATTAGCTCATGGGAGGAATTGAAGGATGTTTTTTAAAAGTTTTGGGGCAGGAAGAAATCTTTGGATCTACAACTTATAGAGTTCTATGCCTTAAAAAAATAGAGCATTGAAACTATTTCTATATTCAGTAGAATGTTTTCGAGTATCTATTACAATTTTTCCAAATAAATTCAACCCACTGAAGTTGCTGCCATTCTCCATTATGCAACTACTCTTCATCCAGATTTGTCTTTCCTGCTGATGGAAAGAAGACCTAAGTCCTTACAACAAATGTTTAATGATGCTCAGGATATTCAACACAACATCCAAGCATGTAAACAAATCTAAAATGAGGGGTTGAATGCTCAAGGATATGAAATTGAATATGAACAGAACATAGGTGATTGGAATCTTGAGCATAGAATTGACAATATCATAGGTCCTCTCGAAGTTTCCAATGCTAATGATTTTGCAAAAAAATATATTCCACTTGTTGAAAGCCGAGGTTTTGATTTTGCTTTTGAGCCATCCCATGAGAAGCAGGGGGTTGATTGTTTTATGTATTCATTTGTAGACAGTCAAGAAGATGAATTTGCAAATCATTTTGTTGAAGAACATGTTGATGTTCCAAGTATTCTCTTGTTATATGACATTGCATATGTTGCTGATTTGCGTATATATGATGAATATGATGATGATTATGACGGTGACCCCCTAGAATAGCCAACTAAATGTTCTCTATCAAAAAATGTTCCTTTTCAATAGTGTAATGAGAGCAATCAACCTACATATCACAATTACAAAAAAGAAAGTACTGAATCAGTTGAAGGGAATTCTTTACCTTTATGTTTTTCTTCATTCAAATTGTTGAAAGAAAATCCTAAAATCATCATTGAAGCAAAGGAATGTGTGTTAATGCCAAATCACACCGATTCACTAAAACAATTTGACAAGAAATTGCAGCAATCTTCTCATGTGTTTGATGACCCTGGTACTTATTACATGGAAGGTTATCTCAGTTAAGATTTGCAGCCCATGCTCAACTACCAGCTTGGAAATAAAGATGATAGTAAATCAACATCATTGTTAGACATGGATTTCTTTCCTCCAGGGGTTTCATTTCAGCCAACACTGTCTTCTGATTCAGAAGATTGTTGATTGTTGTTTCCAATAGTCTAAGTAGATTTTCCATCCTCTTGGTGGCAATCAACATGTTAAATCACATGAAAACAAGAATGCAGTGGAAGGCGTTAAACATGATTGTTGTTTTGTGCATATTTTAAAGGATCCATTTGCAGTTATGTTGGAGGTAATGAACAGTCCGAATGTTTTTAATTTTTTGAGATTTGGATTGATGGATAAATGTTTGAATGAATTATTAGTAAGCAGGATTTGGAGCAGGCTTGTGGAAAGTAAACAAATAGTGGATAAAATACTTGCATGGTTACATTGGCATTTTGATTTTACTTGATTGGAAGTTCATTTCAGCAGTTAGAGTAGATAGGAGTGTAAGGATAAGCTTGTTGGTCAAGCATTTTTCAGTTTGGGTTTTTCTAGTACTAGATATAGTCAGTTTTCAATAATATACTCAATGTCCAGCATCCAGTCAGAAGCAGTGTGCAAAGCTTGGTTTTCAGTAGACACTAATGACATAGTAGGAGCAGGGTACACACACCTGTTCTGGGAGTGACCCAATGGATCAGACACCGGGTCTACGAGTTCTTTGCTACCTTGCAGGGAGAATAACATCCCCAGTTGGAGCCTATGTTATCACCATAACAATTATACTTGAGATCTGAGTTTCAAATATAGCGGAGGACTAAAGTGATATGGAGACATAGCGTGATTTGGAAGTTCAAGACATATATGGCGGTAGGTGGATAAATATAGCGGAAGCGTGAAGGAAGAAACCCTCCAAATCGTTGGTCTAATAGTAACCTGG
Organism: Picea sitchensis; assembly: GCA_010110895.2. Lineage (NCBI taxonomy): Eukaryota > Viridiplantae > Streptophyta > Pinopsida > Pinales > Pinaceae > Picea > Picea sitchensis. The sequence goes on from SNQJ01S0103568.1 coordinate 10,448, forward strand.
ATCGACGATTTAAACCCACATCAGGCGGTGAACTAGCACAGAACTTAATTTCCTGAGGCAACCAAGGGAAAACCATAGTGGTTGCAATGGTGGATGCGTGGTGCCCATTGAGGTATATCGAGGCGAAAAGCAGTTTTTCTGAGATCATTTTTCTCACATCCCCAATATCACATGTCCTAAATGTCAAATTAGCAACTCGTGGGGGAGGTGACAGCTAGTCAAAATCACCTTGCATCACTCGTTCGGTACTTCACTACCGTATGATGTTAGGTGAACGCCACTGGATAATGAACTTGAAAGCTAATCATTTGAAATGAATTGGTCGAGCATGGTAAACCAACGTACTTGTAGTTGATCCTATCAGTGATTCATGATTGGAACTCTATAACTATTGTTTCTCAAGTATGGAGGTATCATCTCATTCATAAACGAAGCAATCTCCGATTTGATCAACCCTCTAGATTATATAGGAACGTTGGGATACATGGACAAAGTCATATCCAGTGAAACAGGTCATTCAGGTAACATGGCAAATTTACCTACGTGAGAAGGAAAGAGCGATTGCACATATATTAGTGACTAAATTCCATATAGAACCTGTTACAGACTTAGAATTGGAAGTCAAACTAAATCCAATTATGAGGGACCATAAACAGGCGAATTGTGAAAAAGAAATGAAGCAAAAGGCAGAAGATAGAGACCAAACCCGAAACGGTCGAAAGCATTGGAGAGAACCAACCGGTATGGTTGGACACTCTAAAGGAGGAGATCGCCAAGTTGAAGTGAATTCTCAGGTGGAGATAATTACATCCCAACAAGTTTTGGACAAATGGTGGTTTGAGGAAAGGGGCCCTGATATGACAAACCTGTTACTAACAGTCCCTTTAAAATAGGATAATTGTTATTCAAAATCATTCCATTTTGTAACTTGTCTCTATTTTTAGAATTATGAGGAAGTCTGAATGTTTTGAATTCCACGAGAAATTCCTCTATATATGTATTATCTTGAGGGTATAGAAAATATGGAGAAAAGAGGAGCTTTCCCTCTGTGTAGGAGAACTTTGTAAATATTTGGGGCTAGAATGAATATATGAATGCAAAGGCAGATTTTGGATTGTTTATGAAAATATTCTAACTAGTGGTGTTATGAGTCTCATTTTCTTTCATAGTATGTGATTCCCGTTATTCTGCATTTCATTTTTTTCTTTCTTCTGTCTAAATTGAGAACTTAGAGTCCCATAATGCATTATCTAATGCTCTTGGCTTGGCAATTTCGACTATGTTTATCCATTCCAAACCCATTCAGAATTCATTACTATAATGCTCTGATGTAGTTGTGTGTTTCCTTTTCTTCTGATACCATCTAAATTTACAAGTATAAACTCAGAGGTCACTGCCTCATTTAGCCTTTTCCTCTTGATATTTTTCATGGTCTGACAATGCATCCTTCATTCCTGACCCCATAGCCCAAAGGTTATCTTAATTTATTCAACAATTTTATGAAAACCCTCCTAAAACAAACCAGATCTAGCCACTGTCCTTTAAATAAATATCTTGTGACATGAGAGAACCCTCTCTGAGTTGAGCATGCTAGTGCCTCAGCTCTAAAGTTGGTTGAATTAGTTACCCCTGTCATCTATTTTGACAGCCGAATAGATTTACAGGGTGCTAACAACCACCACCTTCACCACAAGGCGTACGCAACTCCTCCAAGTCCCGAACATCGAAAGAATAGCGGTGTGAGATCTATGGCTTAGATCAACCCCTGGTTGACGGCTACCATCATTTCAACTTTTCACATTTCATGACTTCTCCTGACAAGAAATCCGGTCACGGATCAACGGCTCTGTTCCTCCGAAGATCCAACGACCATGATCTTATCGGGTGTTCACCAGTCGAGAGTCCCAAAACTGTTGACCCTTGTACACCCGGTTGTTGAAATGGAGAAATGATCCTTGCCACCAATCAATGGCTCTCATTCCTCTTCCCAATCAATGACTATGGTTGAATCGGGGTTCCGATGTTTTTTTCTTGAGTTTCTCCACCGTTTGTTCAAGTCTTCATGGATTTCCCCTTCCGAACATACGCAACGTTAACATTTGCATGCTTGTCCCGAATCAGATGACTGTTGATTCTCCACTGTGACCCAATGGTCAATAATGCTCCTCCTCTTGATTTCTTAGTCTCCCAGAATTAGAATATTTTCTATGTCCCCGAAGGTTTTGACCTTCGCTTCTCCTGAAAAATGGGTTCCTAGATCTCTATAACACTTTTTGAAGTGTTATTCCTCCCGAGCTTCATCTGATGCAGACTTCAATTTCTCACACACTCCTTGCGCCTAAGGGACCTCAATAACTTAGATCCAAGGGATTTCTCACAGAGAAATTCCTCTCCCAAACTCTTGGCGTTCCTCTCTCTGGATCGATGCACACCTTGCAGAGCTTCAAACGAAGAGAAACAATTGAAACTGAAAAACTAACATTCATAGTTCCATTCTCTCCTATGGAGATTCATTCACTTGCTCATAAAAACAAAAATGACAAGGAATTGCAAAAAATTGTTCACACACCATGTGTTGCATCACTGGTCTTATGGCATGGGATGAAATGTGCCATCTTTGAAAATCTATCCACTACCACAAATATGGAATCAAATCCCCTTTGTGTTCTTGGCAATCCCAACACAAAATCCATTCTTATTGCATCCCAAGGCCTCTTTGGTATTGGCAATGGTTGATACAATCCAGTGTTCTGTCTTTTCCCCTTCACATGTTGGCAGATTCTACATCTGTTCACAATTTTTATCACCTCTGTTCTCATACCTGGCCAATAGTAGGAATTGTTCAACTATGAAAACGTTTTATCATGGCCGAAATGTCCAGCCAATCGTCCACTATGCTTCTCCTATAGAAGATTATACCTCATTGAGCATTTTGGTATGCACAACTGATTTCCTTTGAACAACAGTCCTTCCTGAATCATGTACTCTGTCCATTGACTTCTATCCCTCAACACATGGTTTGTACATGCTTCATATGCTTCCTTGAAGTCTATATCATCACAATATATATCCTTAAGGTGTTCAAACCCCAAGGTCTTCACCTGGAATTCCTGTAGAATTAAACATCTACTGCTTAATGCATCAACAACCTTATTATAATTCCCAACAATATGTTTTATGACAAAAGTAAAATTTTGCATAAACTCAACCCATTTTGCATGCCTCTGGTTCAGTTTTTCTTGTCTGGTTATGAATTGTAAATCTTGGTTATCGCTATACAAGACAAATTCTTGTGGGACAAGATAATGTCTCCATTTCTTCAAGTCTTGAATTATGGCATAAAAATCTTTGTCATATGTGGAGTATTTCCTCTTAGCCTCATTCAACTTCTCACTAAAATAGGCAACATGTCTGTTATCCTGACTCAAAAGTGCTCCTATTGCAACTCCACTTGCATCACATCTTACCTGAAATGTCTTTCCAAAATTCGTCAAAACCAGAATCAATTGTTCCGTTATCTTCCCCTTTAGTATATTGAAGCTCCTTTTGGCCTCCTATGTCCACTTAAATGACTTGTGCTTCTTCTTTACTATATCCATCATTGGTGCACAAATTCCATTGAAGTCTCTGATGAAATTCCTATAGAAGCTCACTAATCCATGGAAGCTCCTTACCTCGAACATGCTCCTTGGTGACGACCATTCTCTGATTGCTTTCATATTCTCTGGATCCATTCTCAATTCATTTGAGGAGACCAAGAAACCCAAGTAAATGAGCTCTGTCTTCATAAAAGAGGATTTCTTCAAATTTATCAACAACTTCCCCTGTTGTAGCCTCCTCATTACTAACATTAGCTGCCTCAAATGCTCCTCTTTAGTCCTGCTAAATATCAATATATCATCCATATATACAACTACAAATTTTCCAATGAAATATTTCATAATTTCGCTCATCAGCCTCATAAAAGTGCTCGGGGCATTTGTTAAGCCAAATGGCATAACCAACCACTCATACAAACCTTCATTTGTCTTAAAGGATGTTTTCCATTCATCACCTTCTCTCATCCTGATTTGGTGATATCCACTTTTCAGATCTATCTTAGAAAGGAAATTCACTCCACTTAAGAAATCCATTAAATTATCCATTCTCGGTAAAGGAAATCTATACCTGATGGTGATTTTGTTGATGGCTCTCGAGTCTGTGCACATTCTCCATCCTCCATCTTTCTTTGGACTCAACACAGTTGGTACTGCGCATGGGCTCAAACTCTCTCTAACCAAACCCTTGTCTAGCAATTATTGGACTTGGTTCTTCACCTCCTCATTCTCTCAAGGTGTCAATCTGTATGATGCTTTGTTTGACAGAATTTCTCCTAGTATCAAGTCGATATGATGACTGATACTCCTGATGGGTGGAAATGAGTTTGGCAACTCATCCACCACTATATCAGTGAAATTATCCAACAGTTCCTGAACTTCTTCAGGCAAATCATCCATCGATGTACTCGTAAGGATAACCCTGGGATTTCTCACCACAACGAACTGCATCTCCTATTCTTCCTTGAATTCTTTCAGGAGTTCCTTCCCACTCATGAGAAGTATGCTTGTGTTGGCTTCCTCTTTCACTCTCTTCTCCTCCATTGGCAGCAACATATGTGTTCTACCATTCTTCTCCAATGTATATGTATTTTTCTCCCAGCATGAATGACATTTCTGTCAATCTGCCATGGTCTTCCCAACAGAATATGGCATACATCCAAGGGAATGACATCACACATGATTTTATCTTTATAACCTCCTATCTTAATTTCAACCAGGAATTGTTTAGTAACCGTTACCTAGTGTCCTTTTTGCAACCATGATACCTTCTATGGCTTTGGATGTGTAGTTTTCTTTAGCCCCAAATTCTCCAGCATATCTATGGATACTAGGTTGGTAGTGCTCCCACTGTCAATGATCACCTTGCACACTTTGTCCTTAGTCTTGCAAGTTGTCCTAAAGAGACTGTTTCTCTGCACTGGCTTTTCAATTTCTGCCTCTGGTTTTAAGAGAGTTTTTCTCAGCATCAGGAATGCTCCATCCTCTGCTTCTTCTGCTTCAACATCTCTTCTTTGTGCTTCTGAAATGTGAGCTTCTCCTCCTCCTTCTTTCTTATTCTTGGGGCATTCCCAAGACATGTGTCCTATTTTTCCATAGGCATAACATCTTGTTCCTCCTCTGCCTCTTCCTCTAGAAGAGTTCCTTCCACCACCCTGTCTTTCTTGGGAACTTCCTCCTCTTTTCGAGTGATTGTGTGGTTTCTTAGCCTCGTCCTTAGACTAATGTGATCTGTCATGGTTAAACCTATTGCTTTTGCTTGGGACTGAGCTTTTACCTCTTCCTCGCTGGTTCTGTTTTCTGGCCAGCTTCTCCTCTTCCTTCAGCACAAACTGATAAGCATCCTCCACGGTCCCGACTAACATCATGATGAGTTCATCCTGGATTTCATATCTCAAGCCATTTATATATCTGGCAACTTTTTCTTCATCTCTCTCCCTCTGTCCAGTTCTGATGTTCAGCCAGTAGAACTCCTCGGTGTACTCCTTAACTGTCATCCCTTTCTATCTCAGGTTCTGCATCTTCCTGAACAGATTTATTTGATAATCTTTGGGCATGAATTTAGCCTTCATCTTGGCTACCATTCTGTCCCAACTCTTTATCCTCTGTTTGCCTTTACTTTTCCTCTCATCCTGCAGTTCATCCCACCTCAGCGCTACATGCCCTTTTATTCTAGTGAAATCTTGTTTCACCTTTCTCTCTTCATCGACATCTTCATAGTCGAAGTGTCTATCCATGGATCTTATCCAATCTAGCAGCTCCTTAACATCTAGATTTCCCTCATACATGGGGACCTCTATCTTAGCTCTGCCTCCCAACCTGGAAAATGATCTCAACAAACGTTCTTCTGCAGCATCCTCTCCTGCAGCTTCGTCAACCTCAACCTCTTCACTTTTTTCATCACTGATGTCTCCAACATCAGGTGCTCTTCTCTGTGTTGCTTCCATTGTTTCCAATCTGGCACGAAGTTCTCACATCTCCCTCTCTACAACACAGTTTGCTAAAGGTGGCTCTCATCTCCTTGGCAGCATTGTGTTGACTATCTGTCACACACATAGTACAACTTCCAGTCCTCGGTCTCTTTCGCCTGAAGTCTACAGACAAGTAATTTATGCTCTGATACCACCTAATGTAGGCCCCCTATCCTTCCTAAGGGATGCATGACCTTCCAGTTAGAATCTCTAATTCTAGAGCCGGAACGACTCTCCTGGTTGTGAAAGTAACCTATAACACTAAGTCCACTGGCCCTTGTCTGTGTTCTTCCCGTGCAAACCATCACTAGGCATAAGCTCCAAACTCCACGAGACCGCAGGTGTGACCATGGGTTTAGCCCAAAAGTGTTGGGTGTGTGTTATATTCTTTGCACAAGTAGTAGTGTCTGAGCGTCTGCGCCAGGTGTGCAGGGGGCAGTGCCCCCAAAAATGTTTTTTTGGGACGACATATTTTCGGGACCACATGATATTAGGTGGTTTTTCGGCACATGGTTTTTTGCCGATGGTTTTCTATTTCGAGTTAAAGAATTTGGTTTTTGGACTAATCCAGGTCATTGGGTTAGGGTTTTGGATGCCGATGGCTCCTATATGTATATTGTATTGTAAACAATGTAACACAATGTATGAATATAATATATGTTGGTTTTCTCGATTTGGGTTTCCAGGTGAAAAATCTCTGCGTAATGTTTGTATTTGCCATTGTATCTTTTCTGTTCTTTTCTGAATATTAGTTTGCAGTAGATATTGTACAAGGTTA
>SNQJ01S0103568.1:17302-47636 GCA_010110895.2 Picea sitchensis
ATGTTTGTATTTGCCATTGTATATTTTCTCTTCTTTTCTGAATATCAGTTTGTAGTAGATATTGTACAAGATTAGAATTTACAGAAAGGCGTGTCCCAAAAGGCGCATCGCGTTTGGTGTTTCGGGGTTTCTGATAAAATGGTCCCCCGGCGCAGACCCCTCTGAGTCTCGAAACCCGATGGGATAATTGGAGGTTGTCTCCTCCCTTTCCTCTATCTATGTGACCATGTGCTGATGACCACCACCTTCAACACAAGGCATACCCAGCTCCTCCAAGTCTCGAACGCCGAAATCACGGTGACACAATATCTACGACTTAGATCAACCCCTGGCCGACGGCTATGATTGTTTCGACGTTTCGCATTTTGTGACTTCGCCTGACATGAAATCCGGTCACTGCTCCACTCGATCGCCGAATGTCGAAGTGCCCCTTTGTCACAAATCGATGAAGCTGGGCCTCTGAAGATCCAATGGCCATGATCTTATCTGGTTTTCACCGGTCGAGAGTCCCAAAACTGTTGACCCTTGTACTCCCGGTTGGCAAAATGGAGAAATGTTCCTCACCACCGATCAACGACTCTCTTTCCTCTTCTCAATCAATGGCTACAGTTGAATCAGGGTTTCGATTTTTTTTTCTTGAGGTTCTCCACCATTCGTTAAAGTCTTCATGGATTTCCCCTTCTGAACATATGCAACGTTAATTTTTGCGCACTTGTCCTGAATCAGACGGTCGTTGATTCTCCACTGTGACCCAATGGTCGATAACACTCCTCCTGAGTTCTTAGTCTCTCAGACTTATAAGATTTTCTAAGTCCCCGAAGGTTTTGACCTTCGCTTCTCCTGGGAAATGGGTTCCTAGATCTCGATAACACTTTCTGAAGTGTTATTCCTCCCGAGCTTCGTCTGATGCAGACTTCGATTTTTCATGCACTCCTTACACCTAAGGGATCTCGATAACTCAGATCCAAGGGATTTCTCATAGAGAAATTCCTCTCCCTATCTCCTGGCGTTCCTCTCTCTAGCTTGATGCACACCTTGCAGAGCTTCAAACGAAGAGAAAAAATTGAAATTGAAAAACTAACATTCACAGTTCCATTCTCTCCTATGGAGATTCATTCACTTGCTCATAAAAACACAAATGACAAGGAATTGAAAAATAGTGTTCACACACCATGTATTGGATCAATTTTCCTTCCGTTATATTCACAAGTGCCAAAATGGCTACAAACACATTCAAATTACAATAGCTTTGAAAGCTTTTGTTTCCTGCTAACTTGTAGTTCTCTTACTACTAACTTCCCTCTGTATTGCAACTAACCCTATCTGGGAGTACCAAACCTCTATTTAACTCAGAGGGATTTTTCAGGTTTCCCCTGCCTACTTATGTACTCTAAAAGCTTAATCTACTGTCTATCTTAGACCAGTCTCAATCTAGAGTCATAATGGAAACTCCTTCTCCTCTTACGATTTTCAAAATGTGCCTCAAAGGGTAAATTTTGGCATTGGTTCAAGCATGCTTCCAAAGGTAAATTCTGGTGCCGAGTTAAGGCGTATTTCAAAATTGGCTGCAACAGCCAACGTCGAAGTTCTGGAAGAACTTTCACGTGTCGAGTGGTCATGCCTTTGCGTGCTTTCCAACGATGCTCCAGCATCAATTTTTAATGTTTTTTCAGAATTCTTGTACCTGCTGATTTTCATAATTTCGGTAGTAAGTTCATTATTTTGCATGCTTGTACCTCTCTATGAGAAATCAATGATATTGATTTTATTTGAGATGACATTAAGATGTTGCTATACGAGTGCCAATATCAACCCTGATTCCTGCAATTCTGGTAATATTATTGTGTAACTAAAATGCATATTTGTTACTAGAATTCTTGTAGGTGATAGTTAGCAGAAGTGGTTTTGTGACATCAATTGTGAACAAATGGAAATGAATATAACAAATCCAAGACATGTTTTTTTTTTTCATATGTCCAGTAACATTATTTATTCTATGCAGCAAGAGCACGATGTTGGCATACTCTTTTGAACCAAGCATTCAATTCAAGTTCTTGTAGCAAGCATGTTAAGAAAATCAACATTAGCAAATGCAACAATAAAAGTACAACAACACTAGTCAAAGCACCGTCCATTTCCTCTATCCAACATGATCAATATTTAGAGTTTGTAGTAGAAACAACAAGAGTATAGTGCCAACTCCTTCAGACCTACAAATATCAGTAGTACATTCAGTTCCAACATCAATAATAAGAGGCAACTGGATTAACTTTCTTTCCATACCCTGCAATCATAATTCAACATTTTCCTCTCATCTTAGCACATCAGAAGAACCAAAATTTAACATTTTTATTTTATATCAGCACATACTAGTTGAGCTAGAGTGCAACATTTTTCTCTCAGATCATCATCCACCAAAGGAGGTAAAATAGGGTAAGAAATTTCAATTTCTAGGTGATCATCTAACTTGGGAATTCATCTACATGAAATTCTTGAATCTTTTTTCCATTCCTTCATTTCCTTACACTCTACCTCCTTATCATCTCATGTTTCATGTGGCATTGAAAATCATGCATGGTGAGTAAAGACTATATGTACACCTTGTAATCCGGGCATGATTCATCTATTCTTATCTATGTTGCATGAGGACATGCAATGATTTGAGTGTGGCGAAGATGTTGGGCCTCATAAATGACACATTTTACGATGCCATTTAATCATTTTTCATTCACTTTATGCTTTCATCCCCATACCTTTCATTACTCATATTTCCACATTTTTCCATTTCTACCTTAAATGAGCTTCACGTGACATATGTACACTAAAATGGTTGAATTCCCATGTTTTGATGATTACTTAACGTAGATATTGATATTTCCTAATGTATTTGTGGAGTTCGGTAGTTAATTAACAGAATCTAAAATCCTCTCTTCATTAGTTAATTGTAAGGGAGCCTCTGTTTCGGTAACTACTAGGGACCCTCTATTCCAGTAACTTCCAGGGACCCTCTATTCCGATAATAGCTAGGGACCCCATGTTCTGGTAATTCGCCAATTATTTTCTAGAAAATAGTTTGACCAAGTTGTAGTTCATATACATTGATTTGGGAACACGGATCTCATGGAGTATGATGTTGTTTTCCTCTTCAAACAAACTTAGACTAAAAATAATATTTGACGTTGATGAGGTTCACATGTTTAGGATGTAATATTTGTTCGTCGCAAACAAATCCACTTATTTAGGATCTGGTCTCATCTTGTTATAACTCCTTTCCTTTTGAGAAATACTGGATCTATGTATAAATAAGAGAGCATATCAATCATTGAGGACATATAACATATAGATATAGCTTACCATAAAAAGGATATACATTGGGAGGAGCATATTGAATATCATTGTAATCATTGTAATTTCTTGATGTTGGAATAAAGAACCTTTGATGTAGATCCAAAGTTCTATGTTATAATCTTTCTTGGTAGTGTGTGCCAAGAGAGGCAAGCCCCCCTCTATCTGGTATACACTGCACAAATAGTTCCTTTCATTAAAAAAAATATTCATTTCATTTACTGTTCATTTCTTTTTGTAATTTCATTTATGTCAAGTGTGTATAAGGGTAAATTGAATCGGCTAAACATCTTTAAGGTGTTGACAATTGTTGTGACAAATCTAGTAGAAGATAGGCAACATGATTGTGAGACATTTCAAAGGTGAATTAATGTTCAATTTAACTCTTGGAGTTGTTCTTTCAATTGAATTTATGTGTGATTAGATAATATAAAAAAAAAAATCCCTACTCCTGCATATATTTTGCCAGCATCTGACAAGCTTACAATCTCCCTGATTGATAATTTAATGAGCAACAATTTAAGCAATTAAATTTCCCTACAACGAGAAATGCTCATAATTGTAACAATATTGTTTTATGAAAGAAATGATCAGTTTGTGATGTGGTCAGATGTAAGTTTGTGAGTTATTATAGGGAATGAGGTGCTCTATCTAAATGTTCAACATACAAGGCATGATCAGGCCTATCTATTTGTATGTCATGGAAGGGGAATATTACAATCTCAAGGATGATTTCTACATGAGATGAGATTTATACCATATTTTTTATCTTCAAAATCACATTGCTTGTTGAATTTTATTGTTGATTCTTTCCATAAAAAGAGATATAAAGTAAAAAATGTCATTATGAACACCAATCCAAGAAAAAGAATAACAAGTGAAGAATTGGCATTAGAACACTTGGGAAAAAAGTAGTTGATGGAATCAAAAAATTTAGGGAGAACTTCTTCAATGGCATGATAGGAAAATATCAGTCTCACGGAATGAATGCGAGGAAGAAGACGCCCCAACGATATTGATAACAACCACCCAACGCCCTAGAAAAGTTAAAGACACAAACATAAACCTAGAGGACTTGAGTTGATCATCACCAAACTTACTCGGAGGACTAGCCACAAACTTCACTAACGCACTAATGTTATGATGTATGGTAAGATTGATGTTTCTATGGTGCTTCAAAACCAACCCCAAACATCGTCTCACTAACAGAAGAAATCACTCCATCTTCATCACTACGCCTAACACCAGAGTTAATCCTTTGATCTTCACTGATGAATGAGAACAATCCCCAAGATAAGCTCTGTCTCACCCGACAAAGATCATAACTTGGTATTCGATTCACCTGGGACAATTCCTAAACAAGTTTTTTGATTCACATTAGAAGAGGTCCCACTAACTCCTCCGATGAAAATTAGAAAATTTCATTCAACTCCTCCAATGAAAATTGCAGGAATTAATCAGAGGAGTTCCCATTAACTCCTTTGAAACCTAAAAAAATGATTTTCATAAAACAACCATAACTTTTGACTCGGGTGTCCATTTTGCACATTCTTTACACCATTGGAAAGCTATTTCACAGATATACAATTTTGTAGTTATATTTTTAAATAAATTATTAACATATTTCCTTAATTTTTAAATATGAATATCCGTTACCTTGTTGGCAGCCGTAGAGAATGCAATGCCTCAATCATGAGCAGACGAACCGGGGATTGAATCTAGGGAAGTTTACTTGATATTTCATTTTATTAATGTCTCGGTTATATGAGTTCTAATGATTAGTATTGATAGTTTGTTTGGAGTTACACTCATCTATTCTGTGTTGAATGGTTCTAGGTACCAATCAGATGAGGGTCATGCTCAACATTCTCTCGATGCAATCTACAGGCAAATACAAAGAATGAGAAATAACAAAAGATGTAGCAGTAATAGAGGATCAACAAGGAAAATATAACATAAATGGATGAAGAGGATATCTATAAACTCCATGACAATTGACAGTTAGACTCAGATGACAAAGATGTTTCAATGTCTAGGACAACCTTCATGGCACACAGGGCACATATGGTCGAAATATCTAATGACCCACCAACACTAGAAGAAAAAATTGAATTGTAATTGTTGTATTTGTTTAACATCGTTACAAAGGGAATAATACAAACATTTAAAAGTGAAAGGTCATAGAAGAAGGCTAAATTCCAAGCGTCACATTGAACCTCATTAAATACTAAAATTGTACCCAAAGATGGGGCTTGTGGCTCTTCAAACATTGTACACTTATGTACTAGTTTGGGAATACAATGTCAACTAAAATTGAAGAGCTATCCTTATATTTTTCATGTGCTATTGTTGAAACTATTAATATAGAAAAGCCCTCAGAGACAACTTTTAATAGAGAGAAGGACTCACATGTGTCACTATTTTGCTGCGAACTATTTCAAGAAAAATGTTTGATGTTCACAAGGGCTATAAGAGCATGTTTGTTTATGGACTATTTTGATGCAATACATGTTTTCTTGCAGTTTTGTTACTCTTTCTTATATTACATGTCCCGAGAGAATGAGTTTCCAATATATGTGATATAGTGACTTAGACTATTCTGGTTATATATTTATGTGCATGTGTTATTTGACTTTATTTCTTCATTTCAGCTATCTGGGTGAAGCTATTGGTACAGTTAGTTTCATGTTACAGCTCATTCACTTATGTTAATTAGATCCTAGCTAGGATAGGTTCGATTAGAAGTAGGTTAGATACTTGAATTTACATAGTATTCATTTATATCTTCGTTTTGTCATAACCATCCATCATTCACCCTCATCAGTACAATGACCATTTGAATCTTCTGAGACCCACCGAGGCCATATCAATCAAGAAAGTAAATCTCTTGTCAAACCCCAAATTCGATGGTGAAGGGCATGTATTTGCATTCACACATCTTAAACGATTTGACATTGCTCGACAAAATATTAAGATTGTTTAGGAAAATGAAACATGTTGAATTTTCATTCTCACGTTCAAAGGGAAAATTAAATCCTAGTTTAGGACATTGATAGAAAAATTGATTCATAGTTGGAAACAACTTAAGGAAATGTTTATCACGACTCATGAAGATTATGTTTATGATGAACTCTTTGATGAACTTAAAGGAATCTGTAGGATCATAATCAAATCTATGGATAATTTCTCCCTAAGAGTTATGTATCTTTTTCGTAGATTCCCTGAAAATGCCAAACCCTCAGAAAAACTAATATCGAATTGGTTTTCCTATCTTACCTCTGATCCTGAAAGGTGTGACCTAGATGATCAAACCATCTCTAATTCACAAAATTCAAGTCTGAAAACTAAAGATAAGGGGTGTAAAATATCTAATAAACACTCTACTAAAGCTATGGGAGAATATTTATCAGTAATCCTAGACCCCATAGCTCTGAAGTTTGAAACATGTAACAATTACCCTTCTGAAAATCATGAACATATTTTGGTATGTGATGAATCTCTTACCGAAGAAACCCCATCATTTTCAGAATCTAAAGTTTTACATTCCCTTTATGCAGAGTTGTTTGGTGTTGATCACTCACATGAGAATCCATCTATTTATCATGCAATATACTCTTCACATTTATCTTTTGGTGATGAAACATCAAATGATAAACTAGACCAATAAGAGTTCTCAACCTTGATTGATCAATCACTCATTCTTAATGGAAATCCATCTATAACACTTAATCCTTCACGATATGAATTTCAAGAACATACTGAATCACAATTTGATCTCGATGATCCTATTTTCGATGACTACTTTCCCATTTCGAAATTGAATGTGGAGAAATGAATAGATTTATTTTGATCTTTTACAAGCGAGCGTGGTTGGAGGTGCATGCCCTTTCTATTTTCATGCCCACCCATTAGAAGGGGGGTTTTAGGAGGAGATATGAGGATGAAAATCGTGCTCTTGATGGGTTGTATTTGTCTATTAGGGAAAAACACTTTGTTCTTAGGTATAGTGAGAAGGATATAGGTGGATCAAATAAAGAGGGACAAACTATTGTTCGCCAGTCCTACACAATCTGAATTTTTTGACATTGACGCACATACCTTAACAACTGAAAATACAAAGTGTGCAGAGAATAATGATTTCTCAGATCTCTGTGAACATATCATGTCGATTGTACAACACATTAACACACAAGACACATGAAATATTGAGCCAATACAAGAACCTTTGTCATCTCAATCTGCTCTAGAATTACCTATTAATCCTCAGGAGAAAATAAATCAATTTTCCTTGGATTCTCTTTTTATTCTCCAACACTTATCATGTGATTTCATTAATGTCATGAGAGAAGTTTTGGAGTCATGTTTCGCTAAATGTTTCCATTCAAAAATTAGATATCATCTCTCCCCTCAACATGTGGAGTATGTGAAATTTTAACCTAGGGAGATCTGCATTGATAATGAGACACTCCAATTTCAATCGATGATCATGTCAATTACTCATTGTCTTACTTCTACTACTGAGATGAACTATGTCACCCACTCCGAGACACACTCACAAAGTAAATTACACTCGAGTTTCATTTATGAGTCTCTTCAGGTGTGTCATTCACCTTCTAATTCCTTCCAAGATTCCTATGATGATCATCATAAATCCTACGAAATAATTGAAGCTTGGTTGGAATAATCTTACATGTTTGCATGTATCATGAATCATAACACTACCAAATTCAATTTGATGAGTGGAGACTCTCATGAATCAATTATTCCAATCTTTCATCCCTCACTACTCCATTCTTTGCAATTGGCCTTCAACCAATATGCGATTGCAGGTTTCGAGTTTCTTGATTGGCTTCACTGGCACTATGCTTACACCTAGCCTTCCTTCAGCCGATGTAGGGTAGCTGAGAAATAGGACTAGTGTAGTTATTTTTTTTTCTTTACTCTTGCATAGATTAGATGTTTTGTTTTTCATGTGAATAACATAGATTTTGGACTTGTCTTGGATTGCTTCAATAAATACCACCAATTGTTGATTAGTTTAGTTTGCAGTTTGCGATGGTTGCTTTAGTTGAAAGTTCTTTTCATCAAATTTTTCTTCTTTTAGTTTGATGATTTTTGTTTTTCTTTGACTAATATCTTGGCTTAATATTGGTTTTCCTCCATCTTCATGAGCAAACCATGTGCATGAATTATTCAAGAAGTTCAATCACAAAGTTTGCTTGTTTCAGTAGCATCCACTCTCACGTTTATAGTTGGACAGTCGGTTACCCCAAAATGTTAAAAGAACATTTGTTGAGGAATACTTTACATCTTGGTGAAGATTTAGACTGGATTGAAAGATCAGATCAGTTGTTCATAGCCTTACTTGGGATGGTGTCTATTGAGCAGAAATCACTCAAGCATTTGTTGCTCTATGATAGAGGGTATGTATGAGACTAATTTATGGTGCATTTATCATTTTCCTAGTCTTAAAATATGTTTTCAATCATGGGGGAAAGTAATACTGTACTTCGCATGTAGCATATGCCTCGAGGAATAGAGTTTCAAGTTTTAGTCTCTCTATGATGCATCTCAAATGAAATCTAATTTTAGGGATACCAATCAATCAAATGGCTCTCAAGCACACCTCTTTAGGGAAGAACTAGTCATCATTTCAGTTATATCCATTTGTTACCCAAAAGGAGAGATTTCATCAAACAAAGCCACACTTAATATCAAGTCTACTCTATCTCCTGACAACTAGAATAGGTAACACTCATGGTTTGGTCCCAAACATCTTGACATATT
Source organism: Picea sitchensis (assembly GCA_010110895.2). Classification (NCBI taxonomy): domain Eukaryota; kingdom Viridiplantae; phylum Streptophyta; class Pinopsida; order Pinales; family Pinaceae; genus Picea; species Picea sitchensis. Next base: position 26,435 of record SNQJ01S0103568.1, read on the forward strand.
TTGATCGCTTTATTCAGATTATTGTGATAAATATTTTTAGAAATGTTTTTCGTATTTTGATCATGGAAAGATATATACACTTGAAAATAAGGACAAGATTTGAAGAGGACACACATATTCAGAGGATTTGAATTGATCATGCACCATTGGAATTATGGTTAATTGAACATGTCATGTTGTAACATCAGTTCTAGATCTTGAAGAAGTGGAGAGGAAACAAAGAACTCACAAGACCAAAGAAGATAAATATGGTGGACAACGAATTAGAGTCCTGGCCAATCCTTACCCCTGAAGCATAAGGATGAAAAATTGAATTGGAAGTCTTCAGAAAATCATAATGAGAGGTGTAATTCTCCACCAATGCTGGAACTGAAACCCATCTGAATGAAGTAATACATGTATAAGCTTTCACATGGATTAGTTGTTTCAAGAAGCTACAAACTTATAGATGGTTGGAATGCATGAATATCCTCGAAATTGATGAAAACAGTCAATCTGCCATTTCTTTATCAGGTCACTTTCTTTACTAATTGCATATTGTTGATCATCATTCATCTAAGGTTTTAATTTAGCAGTTGTAGCAAGGTATTGGGCTGAGTTCATATCCTAATTCAACACTTCTCTTCTCGTTCTTTCATCGTCATATTTTCCCTCCATAGAAGTTCATTTCTTAAATTTTGATTCATGATTATATTTGACGACATACAAACCACTCACCTCAATTTTTCTTTTCATAGGAAACACCTTCGCACTAGAAGTATGCATGAATAAGCTTACATCTCTTTCCTAGCTCATGAGCGGAATTAGGGGTCTTTGTTTGAACATGAATTAGAACTATTTGGGTATTTTGTGACAAAATTTAAACCATGACTGAGCATAGTGTTTAATCAATGATCATCCTTGTGTATTGGTTGGTGAGCATATCCTGTGTAATAGAGGAACGATACACACACTAAGTAGCTTCTCACGTGAAAGGTGAAGCGTCAAATTCTAAAGGATGAAAACCAAAAGGGATATCTTTACCTATCCAAGTGCAAAAAATATTCAAATAAATATAGTAGTTGGAAATCATCCCCTAATGGTATAAAAGGCCATCAGTTTCCCCATCCACTGAATGCTAAGCATGCACTAAATAAATCAGAAAGGAATGGAAAGGAAAGTTTGAGGAGACTAAGGGACATGTATATATCTTTGTCCTGGATTTGGATGCTTGCCAACAACATAGCAAGGTATGTGACATCGTGGTGACTACATCGGGGCTATGGACACTCACAGTCAGTGGAGAAACAACTGCGAGATACATATATGAACCTAGTGAAAAATATTTACTATCCCAAATATATATCATCTCTAAGATGAAGATACCAACCTAGATTGCCAACGTAGTTTAGGGAAATAAATCTCATCATCATTCATCCTCCATTTACAAAATATGAGCTCCATTATCCGATATGCAGGCATCGCCAGCGAGTCGAGCATGATTTTGAGCGTGATCAGTTCGTCGAGTGCGCCTCTACACGTACTTCAAAATGCAAAGGGTTATTCTCTAATCCGATGTCATCTGGGAAAGTTATGGATCTTTGAAATCTCTCGTAATTCAATCTTTGGTTCTCTCCTTCATGCAAAATAAAATAAAATGCTTTGGTAAAAGGTTTGTGTTTCTCAAATATATTTGAAGCTAATATTTTAAATTTAAATAATTTGAATTTACTCTAAATTAAAATTATTTTGATTTAAAATGGTTTAACCAATAAAATAATTTTTTTCCAAAGATTGTAAGGAACTCTTCTTAGCCTCGTTTTAACCTACTCTTCCCCTAGCACATAAAATGAAAAGAGGAAAAGACTTATCCGTTGTTACCCTCATAGCTAAGTGAAGTAAAACATAAGGATCAGTGACCAAGCCAACTTCCCATCAACGAAGTTGACCATCTATAGAGTTCGTAGTAACTATTCTGGTTCAATATGGAGAAAGTCCTGGCTTGGAGGTTTGCTCCTTTTAATTTTTCAACTGTTCCTGGTTTTCCTAATGTTGTCCCTTCTCCAAATGAATGGGGCAATTATTTGCCCATATTTAGAGAGCGTAAGGAGGACAACCCTGCTCATCATCTTCATGAGTTTCATGAGCTCATGCATCAGTGGGAGATACATCATGAGGATGTATTAATGAAAATGTTCCTATTCTCATTAGTAGGGGATGCCCGTAAGTGGTATAAATCCTTGCCCCCTGCTAGCATTTCCTCCCTGGAACAGTTTCATGCAGCCTTTAATAAGCATTGTCAAAGGTATTTTTCCTCTTAGTTTATCTGTCATAACTGTTGTAAGGGATGTGACGGCCATAATCAACATATGGTTGTTTCTTATGAAATCTATGAGGATGAAAGCTGCGAGGAGGAAGAAGATGCTCTGGGCGAAGTAATGAAGCTGATTAAATGTCTCTCTACCAAACTAGACAGGTTGGAAGTTGAACGATGTGCAGAGGATTTTCCATCGCTTGAGGAAGATGCTCTTGATAGCTCTATCGAGGATGATTATGAAGATTTCATAGCGGTAGAGGCATTAGTTTATGCCCCTGATGAGCCTATTGTCTCAGATTTAAAGGAAGAAGCCATTGTGGAAGAGGATTGTTCTCTTTTTCTTCATGAGATTTCCCATGATGTATTTACATTTGGGATTGAAAAGAATGGTCGGGAGATCATTATATTTTTGCAAAATGGAGAATTTTTGTGCTCTCCCAGCTTCAATGATTATTCATATGAGGAGTAGCAGAGCCCCACATCATAGTTTGATGACCAGAGGAGAATCTAGCCTGTGTATGACAACTACGAATCAGGTTATGAGCTGGATATGCAGGACTTCCAAGAGCAGACTGTAGAGCCTCATCCTTTGTTCGCTAATGGAGGATATCACGAAGAAATCAACTATTATGGGCCTATAGAAACCACTGAGCAGTAGTTTGAAGAGCAGATCTTCCCCACAGGCCCTGTTTATGATGATTATGACTTTGACCCTTAGGAGAGCCAAGGAGAAGAACTAGAGGAGCAGCAAGAGGAGAAGTTTTCATCCTTTCTAGAGCCTACCTGTGAGCAGCCACCGCCTGAGATCAGTCAGCCTACACCAGACTTTCACCCTCCTGGACCTACCACAGATATTCAGCCATGCGTGAACAATTATGTAGCAGAGGACGCTGCCTGTCACCAATTTTCTAGATTTTTTCGCTGGTCCTATGAGCCTATGGAGGAATACATGGAGTTATATTTCCTTCACAACTTGGAGCCTCCTTATTTCGTCTCAACTTCAGCCTATGAGGAGGAGTTGAAGAGTGTATTTGTTCTGTTGTCACGGTTACACCATATGTTGGTGATCATCGACAGAATGAAGGAGCTTCCATTCAGTAAGTTACTTGATTGGCTATGGTGGAAATTTGCTTTCACCTAACCCCATGTACAAAGTAGATTAGTTTATGACTATACATAAATAAGCTCCTTGGAGCATTTGTTTTTGTTTGTTTTTACTTATCGACATGTATTGTTTTAGCAGGGTGTCTTGAGCTCGACTCCATAGCCCAACAGAAGACAACTGGAACTGCAGAAGGAGTTCTTAGAGCATCACAAGGACAACTCTATCCCCCATGGATCCTAATGTTATGACTAATTTTTGTAAAGGGGGTGTTTCTCTCCGGTTTCGGGCCCTTGGTGTAAAATGTGATGAAATGGGGTTTAAAAACCCATCAAATGCATTTTATTCAAAGGCCACAACCATGAGCGCCAAGTGCAACACATAGAAGAATTCCATTTCAGGCTTAAAGGCAAGTGGGTGGCTTTAGTATTCAACGGCGAGGATCCATCAATGGAGCAGATCGATGGTCATTGGGTAAGACGGAGCCACAGAGTTGCACGAGGATTAGCACCTGGGCTCATCCCTTACGACCAAGGTCACGAAATGATCGTGGTTGTCAGATCTTGTAGGGGCGGTTGGAAGCTAGTTGGCGTTTCGGGAGTTGTCATTTCAGGGTTCTTGACAACAAGTATATCGTTTTTCCAGGCAAAGCCCCAAAACCTGAAACGCGAGGCCCTGGGAGCCTAGCCCATGGTCATAGCCCAGGGTCATATTGAAATGAGTGGGGCCTTTCGAGATAGTCATAGTGAAAGCGCTGATGTAATCTGAACTGTCGATCCAAGGGACACATGGCGTGCGATTAAACACCGTCGTAGTTTTGGGTATCAGGATTTTGAAGATAAGGGGTCTCTCATCCATTGCATTGGGAAACCCAAAAATGAAAAATGTTAAACCCTGGGGTGTTGGGCCCATGGTCCTAGCGCTAAGGTCATATATAAGGTAGGGCCAAAGATGGGAAGGAGCGGGTAAAAAACCCACTTTTCCTAAGTCCTTGTGATCGGGTGCATATGATTTAAAAGGTGCGTGGATTTGGGCGGCCAGGATTTTCCCGCCTAGATCTGCGACCAAGGATTGATTCAAGAACCCCCTCGCCATTCTGATTTTAATGGGGGGGGGTTCGGAATGGTACCATGCAAGTCTCAATGGCTAGGATCGAAGTGCCTAGATCTGCGATGCACATTCAATTCCGGACCCCCCTTGCCTTTCTGCCTTTAATGAGGGAGGGGGGTCTGGAATGAGGTGATTTTGACAGTGGACCCCCTCCTGTCGTGTCGCCCTCCCGTGTTGCCGAACCCTCTCCCACCTAAAACCACTTACCGCCTCCACTTACCACCCTCTCCTCCTGTTGCCACTTGCATTCCACTCCCCGCCTCATGTCGCTCCCCTTCCTACCTCCACCTCTTGCCTCCCACCTCTGTCTCCCTTATCACCTCCATCTACATTCCCCACTCCACCCTACTTCTGTATCCACTCCTTTGCCTCGCCAATTCCTTTTCCACATCTGCCATCTGGGCCCCCCTGCAACAGTCCAACAAAGCAGCAGACAACCAAATATAGATTTCCACGTCTTGCAGATGCAGATTTGATCGGGCCTCACTTGATCCCGAGGAATAGTTTATTGAGGTAGTTGGCAGTGGTTGAACATCGTCTCCTTCCATAAATAGAAGTTTGGGAAGGGACAAGTGAAGAGGCAAACTGTCAGTCCTTTCTGACAGAGATTGCATCTGACAAGCGACTGCATGGGCAATATGCCCAATGTCTACATGCGCAGTCTGACTGAAGTGACCTGGATGTTGTGCCATGGAAGCTCGAGCACATTCCTACTGTTTATGAAATTTTGAGTATATGTAGGCAATTTTTCCAATTTGTAAAGCATCGTTGGTAGAGCTAAGCTCCCTGTTGTAAAGTTTTGATGAAGCACTAGTTTTCCCTGGTTATGTATCTGTATGTGAAATTTCTCGTTTAATGACAGTCATCTTCTTATTTCATCTGGTTTCCATCTAATATTGAAAGAGTTTATTATTGAATTAGTCAGATGAAGCATTGTGACAGTGTTATATAAATGTTTCATGGTAACGCTGCTATGATTTCTTTTAATGTTCTTGTGATTTGAATACAAGAAGTTCTTGTGTTAAAATTCTTCCTCTTTGGGTTGTTGGAAGCTTGATGCTCACAACAGAGATTTTCACTTTCTCAGCGAAGTCTTCCTCCTACTCACCCTTATTACAACTTACTACTTGAAGTTGAATTAAGACCTCACCTATTGATGTATGGCCTAGTCCAGGGTTCTGAGTTAAAACGATATCATTTTGAGTCTATTCTCTTTTGATCACCCCTTTATAAACAAACGTGACATAAAACTGATGGGCTTCGGGCTCTGCTCCTGCTGTAATCTAGGAATGACTTTTGACACTAACAAAATCACTACTAATAATATTTAGCAAAGTGGAACTCTAAAACTTTTAACCATGTACATGTTTTATTAAACAAAGAACCAGATTGAGGTCTTTAACAAGATACCTAAGTCATTGATATTTTCATCAAAATACTTGGTTTTGGACAAAGAGACATTCAAACTTTAGCAAGATTTTAAGGTTTCTAAGGATAATAGATTAAGATGTGATGGAGTAAACGAGTGAATTTGATCTCTGGTGTACATAGGCATAGCAAATATCAAGGGGATACATAACTCTGGCCCGTCCAACCCTTTAATAATATACTCGTATGCACAAAAGCATGACCCACAACATGTATAAGTGTTGAACTGTCCAAGTTCCGAACCACATCCAAATATTTTGGGTTATGCTACTATGCTTTTGTGGGCTCAACCTAGAGAATTGGAAATAGCCCAAATCTCTCATAAGAAGTTAGAGAAGGGAATGGATTCATTCACCAATATGATTCAATCCAAAATGTTAACTAACATTAAATCCATAATAATTTGGGATTTATTAAGTAGTGAGAGGGATAAAAAAACTCTATATACCTTAGATTCATTTATATCAATAGGACTCAATCTAAAATACTGAAAATTTATTGGAAAAAATACCTTATCAATTTTTTAATGTAGGGAAGCCTAGTTATCACATGTACAATAAGCACAACTAGAATTGGAAACTCAAAAAACTTCTTTTACATTTTCTAATTTTCTTTTCTATTTTAGATGATCCTAGAAGCATATATGATCCTTCACTCAGGGTCTTTAGAATATCCCTACAAAGTAGTTTCGCATGACAATTTATGGTAGTTGAAGTTAAAAGTGAGGTCACTCTAGCACACTATCATGCACACAAAGCTAATTAGTGCATCAATGTATTCCATTCAATAATTATATTAATCAAGATATTCCCTTTAATAATTAATGAAATTAAAATTTATTTTTATTATTTTAATCATTTAAAATATATATATATAACTATGTATTTATTAAAACAAGAGTGCAATGCATTTAATTATAGATCTTTATTCTTTTAATTATTTAAAACAAATACAAAACACTTGATGTATTTAATAAAACAAGAGTGCAATGCATTTAATTATAGATGTAGAAAAGATAGTGACCATAACGTTTTTTTAAGATATGATGGTAAATTTTATAATCATAGAAACATTTCCAAAACACCATTCATGGTGGATCTAAGTTTATTGTTCACAATCACACACGTGCCTAACAACATAGATTTCTACACAAATAAGGAAAGGGAAATAAGACTTAAACTAGATGAAATTAATGACAATGGACTCAAATTATTTCATGATTTAGTTATACAACCACCACTCCCTTACAATAGACTAAAATGTTGATGAACTTTGACTTTCATTAGTGTTGTTGGGAGTAGTTCTTGTACTGCCCAATAAATGTGTTATATCTGATTGGAATTTTGGAACGAGGCTCAAAAAGGTGTGTCTAATACTTTGCAGTGTGCTCAAAATATCTGTCATAGTAGATCGTCCTCCAGGGGATTCGTTTGTGCACAACAAGCCCACATTTATCAATTGATTGAGGAAATTGAGGTCCTTATCTTATTCAATACATGTACTAGTCCTTCTCAGTAGAACCACATCCACCACTTCTCTTACTTGGTGTGGAAAATGACTTCCCACCAATTTCTGCAAGTTCATTCCTTCCACAAACATGTTGTGGGTCGGCTTCTTTATAGTGAGCATCTCCAACAGTAGTATTCCATAGCTATAAACATCACCTTTTGTTGTAACTTGTCTACCCATTCCATATTTTCCATTCATAGATCCACATCTTAAGGTTTCTAGTTCACAATTTTAAAAATATATAAGAAACTCATAACATTGTTGAATATGCTCTATAGTTTAAATAATACCTGGAGGAATGTACCATGTTGATCCTTTAAGTGCATGTGTGGAAAAGAAATCCAGATCCTCATCATTTGAAAAGCATATGGTAGCAATGTCAAAATCAATTGAATATGCAGTCATATCTTCACCCAAAAGCATATTGTTAGGTTTCAAATCGCAATGGATTACTTGCATGAAACAATGATGATGAAGATATGCAATGTCTATTGCTATATTCAACCTTTGAATCAAACTCAAATCACTTTCTTCTTCTCCATCGGGGTATAACCACTTCTCCAAGCTTCCATTTGGAATTAATGGAAATATTAAATCTTTGATTTGGAGGTCTGAATAAGAGGTTATGATTCTAATCAAATTCTGGTGTCTAATTCTACCCAAGACTTTGCACTCCCTGTCAAAAATTTTGTGAGCCCCTTCAATTTTCAGATTAAGAAGATTGACAACAATCATTGTGCCATCATTGAGAAACCCTTTGTACACTTTCCCAAAAATACCAACTCCTAACATGTTGGCATCACTAAATTCATATGTTGTAGTGATGAGCTTTGCATAGGAAATTCTTCGGTGCCCCACATTTAAGGATGCCTCGTCCTCTCTAAGAGTATGTATCTTGTGATTTTGTCTCCACAAGATTCCCATAAACAAACACAATACAAAGGTGGCTATCGCTGCAACAACAAGTATCATGACTCTTTTCAAATGCAAAACACTTCTATGTTTGTGAGTAGAGCATGGTGACAAACCTACCCAAGGTCCACAGAGACCAAGACTTCCCATAAACGCAGTGGCACCTGATTCTTCGCAAACTCCACCTCTAGGGACTTCTCCTGATAACTTGTTGAATGACAAATTCTAGTGGTAGAGCATTTTGATATTTTTTCTTCAACTTGGGTATTGCACCCGACAAATTATTGGAAGAGAAATCCATTTCATGAAGACTTTGAAGTTCACCGAGCGACACTAGAATTGGACCATCAAGGGAATTGTAGGAAATATTCAAGTATTCTGCTTCAGTGCAGCTTCCCATTGCATTTGGAATGTAACCAACTAGCCCATTTGCAGAGATATCTATATCTTGAAGCATAGTCATCTTGGTCAGTCCCAATGGCACAAGGCCTTGTAATAAATTATTGGATAGGTTCAAATAGAAAGCTAAATTTGCAAGGCCTGCAACCTCTGGAGGTATGTTCCCATTGGTCTTGTTGTGTAATAGGTCTAGTAGTAGTAAGTTCACACATTTCCCTAGACTTGTAGTTATATTACTTGATAACTGATTCAAATGAAGATATAGATATCTTAGCTGTTGGAGATGGGAAATAGAATCAAGGATTATTCCAGAGAGATTATTTTGGCTAAAGGCCAAGAAACCTAAGCTTCTGAGTTGTTCAATTTTCAACGGGATGTTTCCTTGTAAATTGTTACGTTGCAAATGAAATATATCCAGCGTTTGAAGCATATTAAGTGAAGAAGGGATTGACCCTGTAAAAGAATTGTCATTTAAACCAAGCAAATTTAAAGTACTTAAGTTTCCAATCTATGGAGGTATTTCTCCTACTAATTTATTATTGCCGAAGTTCAACCAGAAAATTTTAGAGAGGTCGCCTATAGAAAAGGGAAAACATCATGTAAAATAATTAGCTGATAAATCTATTAGTTGTAGGATGGAAGAGTTGGTAAGAGCAGTAAGAATTGGAAAGATCATGGTGCTGCCTCTAGCGAGTTGATTGTGTCCTAAGCTTAGCCAATAGAGATGATTCAACTTACCAAACTCCGTGGGCACTGTTGGGCTCATATTTTGATTGTTTTGTTGTGATGGTTGAATCCTTTTTGCATCGATATTATATATGCTATTGACCATTTTGAAGGAGTTTTCAAAGGATTTTGTATCAATTCATCATGGATTTATATCAGGTATGCGTAATCGATGTTTTGCAATGATTTTGAGCCAAATTCAGTTCGGTTTGATGTTTATAAGGATCTAATGCATAATATGTGTGTAACAGGGCAATTTTGCAGTCTGATTCTCCATTTGGTACCTCATCCAACACTTCATACAACACCCTATCCAGTACGTGATCTGACACTTCATTCGACACGCGATCCAGCACTCGGAGCGCAGGAAAGTTGGTGGTTGGTACATTGGAGACCTGCGATGGGAGAATCAACAACCTGGGTTTTGTGCCCCCTCATGGCCTCCATCTACTGAGCTCATGACATCTAATATTAGGCGGTTATGCTAATCACTGAGTGGCTTACAAATTTTATATAAGCCAAAGTTGTTAGAGCACATTTAATGGAATTGCCATTTTTAGAGGAGGTCAACCCTTCCAGTGGTCGACCTCTCGAACTATAGTTCTCTAATTCCTAATTCTGTAATTTAATTGTCTAATTCCTCTTTTGCAGATTGCTTGTACGAGCTGGCTATTTTTCATGCTATGTCTCTTATTTCTTAACAATTGGCTTGGAGGATACTAACTTAGATGACGTGCTAAAGTTTTAAATTGGTTTCTGCAAATTAAAACAGAGTAGTATTTAAAATAGAGGATTAGTTTAAACAGAGTTTCTTTTGCAAGCTTCGATGGATAAATAATTGTAAGTTTTAATAGTTGTAATTAAGCTAGATTTAATTCTCAGTTCAAGTTATGTTTTCATGGATTTAATTGGTTTATTAATCTTGTTTTAGTATGCTAGGATATACATAGATTTTGGATTATGTTTGTACAAGCATTCTAGTTTGAAATTTGAGTTTTAAAGATAGGATTATGCCAATTTAATTTATAAAATCTCAGTTATAGATTTGAATTGCAATTTTAAATTAGAAGATTGAATTCGAGTTAAGATTTTTAGTCATAATTTTATAATTTTGTAAATTTGTTTGAGTTAGGATAAGAGTGTGCTTGATTAGTATAAGAGTACTTTTTAATCATTGATGATTGATGCATGAAATTTAGAGATCACATGGATTTTCAAGATACTTAATGTTTCTTCTATAATGGCAAATCTTTCGTTAGATTGCTTGATTCACACTTTCCATCTCTCTGTAGAAGTCAGCATTGAATTAATCCCTCTTGAACTATCATTAATAGTCAGATGCATCATTATGTTGTTAGGCACCAAAGACATAATCATCATCTTTGAATTATTTGTTCATGTTATTGCAAATTAAGAATAGTTTTGATTAATTAGAATCTGAATACAATCATGATGTTTTTTGATTAAGTAGGTTAAGATTTCTCTTTTGCAAAATAGAAATGATTATGAGTTTTGTTTTAAGAATAGAGTTTACTTGTTGAAGTAGTTTTGATAGGGTAGTTGTTTGTTTGCTTATTTGCTTAAAGACAAAAGATCAAAAGTAATTTAGTTGTTGTTTCTCATTAGGTTGAATAGATTGACTTGTTCAAAGTAGGATATGATTTGCTTCCTTAGGAATAATCCATCGATCCATTGTTTGAAGCTGCTTAGGGTAAATAGTTCAAGTTCCTTAATAGGATTTGCTAATTGATAAAAATGAAAGAGTCATCTCTTAAGTAGATTAATCCTTAGATAGACCATCCCCTTAGATAGACAATACTTCCATTATCTTTTCTTCTTTGGCATATATAGTGCTACAACTCTAAGTTTACTTACCCTGGGTTGACAATTTAATTGAGGGACTTAGTGCATATAGAATACCCATCATTTTTTGCGTCGCTTTCGGGGATTTGTCTTAAGGTAGGAAATAGTTAGGGAGTAGATCATTTATGAACCTTAGCATTAGTTTGGTGGTAGGGGAACTTTAATATGAGAGGTAAGAACCTTCGCATCTGTTATAGAAGGTTCCCCCAAACCCAATGGTAGTTTTTCTTTTTATTTTCTTTCATGAAAAAAACTAGGAACCCAAAGGGTAGATACATTAAAACCAAACCAAACGTTTCGACCAAGGTCCCTTCTAACCTTTTTGGAGGAATGAACACTCCACCCATAAACTCCGCAGACCGATACCAGAAAGTAGGGGTTATCTCAACCCAAATAGATAACGCAGTCTTTGAAGAGACAAAAACAGGGAGCACTATAGAGCAGAAAATTGAAGCATCAATAATAGTGGGACATAAGGCAAGACCAGTCGAGCCTTCCATAGAACCAACCAACACAACCTTTGTTTTCTCACCACCATCAGGAGACCATAACTTTGTAGACATAATTGACCCTGAACAGGTGAATACTTTGTTTGGTAGTTCAACCAATATAATTGTTTCCCAAGTCGAAATAGAAACTTTGGCACCAATAGTTTCAATCGGCTTGAGTAAAGTCCTGGACATCCAAGCAATAGGAAGACCTTCCCATCAAAGGGATACCTCTCCTAGAAAAGAACCTTGGGATACCTTGTTATCTTCAAGGATAAAACCATTTAGGTACTCTCTTTTTTGTAAAACAAACTAGTATGGATGATCAGGAGGATCACAACCATGTAAGACATGAGGAGGGAGAAGAAGTTGAAAACCAAACTGAAACCACCTTCGGGTTTCCAATTTTGGACACCACACAGAATGTCAATATGAAGAACATTCCACTCTCGACACTACCCACCTTTTACGGTAAAAGCAGTGAAGAACCGGATAACTTCCTATTTGAGTTCAACACCTTGTGTAAGAGCTACAATTACTTACAAGATGCCTAAAAACTAAAAAAAATTCCTGCCACCCTCAAGGACTCCACACTAATATGGTTCATGGGGTTGGGAGAGTCCAGTATTAGGTCTTGGGAAGGCATGAAAGATATATTTCTTAAGATATACCAAGACTACTGCAAGTCCAAGGATTCTCGTAATGATATTTTTAAAATAAAACAATTAGAGGACAATAATTGCGAGGATTATATGGAACGATTTGCTTATATCTCATAGAAATCGAAGTACCATGACCTTCCAAATGATGCAATCAGGGATCTTTTCCTTAAAGGAATTTCATAGGAATACTTAGAGATACTTAACCCAATGGCATCAGGTGACATCTCCCATAAACCATTTACCAAAATATATGAAATGTGTAGGAATTACTTGAGGAGTAGAGCTAAAACAGGCAAGAGTGTTCGAGATCCTTATAGTAGAAACCTAAAAGCAGTTAGTTCAGGTGGTATCACAAGGGTAGAGATAGGGAACCTCTTAGAGAACTTCAAAATGGATATCTTAAGCACAATAGGTTCCTAGTTGGACACCCTAAATATTAAAAAGAAATAGGAGGAGGAAAATGAAAGAATGAGCATATTTTTCCCAAGATGCAGGAGGAAGCATTCCTTAAGGGAATGCCCATTAGATAATATTTTAGTTTGTGGCTTCTGCACTGAGGACCACTCAACTGAAAAGTGCCCATCATTGCCCAACTTGTTAGCCATATACAGAAGTGGGGATCCTGCGGAGTCCTCTTATGCACCTAGGAGGCCATGGCAACCTAGGAGTCAACCTAGATACCCAGATCTATAGCCTCAAGTTCTACCCTATTATCAACAACCACAATAGTGGAACTCACCGAGTTGGAAAAATTGGTCTACACAGTATCACCATCATTGGCTTCAAGGATGGAGAGGAGGGCATAACCAAGGAAACCCTCAAGCTCCACCTGTCTTTATGCCCAACCATCCTTACCCTCAGTTTCCACTAAACATCCTGCAACTTCTGCCAGGTTTTGTTCCCCTACCTTTACCTCCTATTCCACAACAACCATAACAATACCAAAATGCAATCTCCAGAAGACCGACATTACTACCGACACAACCAGTGCCCAATCCCAATAACAAACCCACACAACCTCTTCACAATGTTGATATGCAAGCCATTTCGATGTATGTTATTTATCTTGTTCTATTACAGGAGATTCAACTAAGGCCAGGAAAAGTTTTGGACAGGTAGAGGCCTTCAGTAGTCATTCGGGAAGAAGAAGAAGAGGAAACCCCCAAACAACCCATGGATGACACTAGGTGGGAAGATGTTATCATTCCTAAGGACCAGGAACCCAAGCTTCCCCAAAATGAACCTTCACAAATTACGAAGGCCCCTCCTTATCCAGAAATATTAGTGATTGAGAAACCTACCACTCGATCGGAATTTGACATCTTGAATGAATTGAAGAATATTTGTGTCAAAATTCCCTTTCTACAATCCATTAAGGACATTCCAATTTATAGTAAGGTGGTCAAATAATTGTGTATTAAGAAGCCAGGAAGGAAGCAGAAGGATCCTCCAACAATACATTTGATAGGAGAACTCTCTGAGTTCATATCATAGCAGCCTAGGGTCGCAAAATATGGGAACCCAGGGAACCTCGTAGTGACCATAAACATTAATGAGGTTCCCATCAGAAACACTCTCATAGACCTAGGGGAAGCCATCAATGTTATGACTGTTACTACCTTGGAGGAATTACAGTTAAAACCTCTTCTTAGACCTACCCCAACTATTTTGGAATTAGTAGATAAGACAAAGGTTATACCTGAAGGAATCTTGGATGATATCATAGTTACATTAGCCTCATGAGAGTACCCAATAGTCTTTCTTTTAATTCATTCCAAGGATCCTACCAAAGGGCATCCCTTTATTTTGGGAAGACCTTGGTTGGCCACAACCAATGCATTTATTGGTTGTAGAGAAGGAGAAATGACCATCTCAAATGGACTCTCTATACAGAAGCTCGCCATATACCCACCAGCTCAACCTATAATGGAGAATCTATGGTTGCTTGGATGTCCATACGAGAATGAGGACTGGGAAGAAATCGTGTTTCCAAGTGATCATTCCTGGGAACTTCAGGAGCACACAACGGAAAATGTGCTAAACCAGTTTATTTCTTCTATCAAGTGTGTTGATTTTCCACAATCTTTTCCCCAATTTGAGTACATGTTTGGGGAATAATTTCAGGAACAATTGGACCTATTGATTTTGTCTTTGACATATTTTATCTTTGAGAAAGATGAGTCTTCCACATCTTATACCATGCCCTACGAGATTAGTCTAGAGAAATTTCTACATATAAATTTCGTACTAAATGCAGACCAACAAAATTAGTTAGTAAATGTCCTTAAAGAACAATCAGGGGCATTCTCTTGGGAATACACTTATATGAAGGGTATACACCGTGACACATGCATTCATCACATATATACCCAGGGGGAAGTAACACCTTCTAGGAAACCCCAGAGAAGGATGAACCTGACACTCAATGATATAGTAAAAGAGGAGATCCAAAAGTTATTGAATGTCAGATTCATTTATCCCATCTTTGACAGTAAATGGGTATCCCCTCTTGTAGTGGTTCCAAATAAAGTAATCAGGAAATGGAGAATTTGTGTCGATTTTTGGGAGCTTAGCAAGGCCACACTGAAGGATTATTTTCCTCTTCCTTTCATTGACCAAGTCTTGGATACCCTGTCTAGAAAGAAATACTTCTCCTTTTTAGATGGATATAGAGGGTACAATCAAATTCTCATAGCACTCGAGGATCAGGACAAGACTACCTTCACTTATCCTAAGGGAACCTATGCCTATAGGGTCTTACCATTTGGGTTGTGTAACGCTCCTGACACATTTCAACGAGTAGTACTAGGGATATTTTTTGATCTTATTCATGATTGTGTGGAGGTATACATGAATGAATTTACAGTATATGGAAATAATTACCAGGAAGCCCTAGATAATTTAGAAAAAATCCTTATCATATGCCAAGAAATGAACCTATCCTTAAGTCATGAAAAATGTAAAATGTTGTTGACTGAAGGAGTTGTCTTAGGACATCACATTTCATGTGAAGGGATTAAAGTTAATCCTGCTAAGATTGAGGTCATCATCATACTTCCACTCCCCAAGACTCAAAAAGAGGTGAGAATATTCTTGGACATATCGGATACTACCGGTGATTTATTGAAAATTTCACAAAGATTGTTGCACCCATGTTTGGATTGTTAATAAAAGATGTTGATTTTCTTTGGACTGAGTAGTGTCAAACCGCCTTTGAAACTTTGAAAGATAAGTTATCTGTGGCACCAGTTCTTAGGGGGCCCAATTGGGCTCTTCCATTTCACATATCCATTGATGCCTCTGATACAGCAATAAGAGGAGTATTAGGATAGAAATAAGACCATCAGTCATATGCCATTTATTTTGTGAGCAAGAACTTGTCCCCTACCAAGTTAAACTATATAGTTACCGAAAAAGAATTCTTGGCAGTGGTCCATGCTATCATTAAGTTTCACCACTACATCATAGCTTACAAAGTATTTGTACATATAGATCACTCTACCATTAGATTTCTTATGAATAAACCCATCACCAATGGCCGAGTGACTAGGTGGCTCCTATTATTGCAAGAGTTCAATATCACCGTCCTTGACTGACCTGGAAAGGAGAATTTGGTAGATGATTTTATTTCACACATAAAACATGAGGATGATGATATTCTTGTTGATGATAGTTTCCCAGATGGGCACCTTTTTTCCCTCTCTGTAAATACCCCATGGTTTGCAGATATGGAAAATTATTTGGCTAATAGGAAGTTACCATCTCATTTATCACCTCATGAAAAGCGTAGAATTATCACGCAAAGTGCCAACTACTCTTGGTTTGGCCATGAACTTTTTTGTACTGGTCCAGACTTGATTATTTGTATATGTGTCCGAGAAGATGAGATACCTGAAATCCTACAAAGTTGTCATGATGGACCATGTGGTGGCCATTTTTCAGACAAACGTACAAGATACAAGGTCTTACATTCAGGTTACTATTGGCCTAGCATTTTTAAGGATGATGCCAAGTATGTGAGGAGTTGCGATAGTTGTCAAAGGATAGGAAGACCCATGTCAGCTAAAGAAATGCCCTTGCGTGCCCAAGTTATGATAGAACCTTTCGAGAAATGGGCCCTTTACTTTGTAGGACCAATTTCACCCATGTCTCATAAGAAAAAATATATTTTGGTTTCTATAGATTATGTCACCAAGTGGGTAGAAGAAAAATCCCTATTCAGGGCTACTGAAAAATATGTTGTCGAATTCATTTATGAAGACATCTTCACTCGCTTTCGTGTTCCTCATGAAATTGTTACATACCAAGGAACTCAATTCACTTCCAAGATAATGAGATAATTAACGAAGAAATATGGGATCAAGCACTGCAAGTCTTCTCCATATCACCCACAAGCTAATGGTCAGGTAGAATCCACAAACAAAGTTCTGGAAGCTATCTTAACCAAGATTGTTCAATTACATCATAAGGATTGGGCTGATAGGATTTGAGAGTCTTTGTGGGCATATCGGACCACCTAGAGAAACACCACTGGGCATACCCCTTATAAGCTAGTGTATGGGAAACAGGTACTTCAACCAATAGAATTCCAAGTAAGGACTTTTCGTATTGCCATAGAATTTGGATTAAACTTAGATGAGGCTCAGAAACAATGATCCCTACAATTAAATGAGTTGGATGAGATTAGGCAAGATGTTATGCAACGAACATTATTAGTTCAAAACTAGAGGAGCAAGTGGCATGACAAGTTTATTAAGAAGAAACACTTCCAACCTGGTGATTGGGCTTTGTTGTTTGACTCCCATTTTAAAACGTTCATAGGAAAACTTACCACTCGATGGTTGGGTTCTTATGAGGTAGTCACCGTGTATGAAAATGGAGCTATTAAGATGAAAACAATTGACGATGGACAAGTCTCCTTCATAGTAAATGGACTCCGACTCAAACTTTATCACAAACCCATTTCCAAAGAAGATTTTCTACAGGTCATGTCAACTGACAAGGAATTGGCCTTAGTAGATGGGGAAGTTTCCCCTTGTTCTTGAAATTTTTCTGAATTTTTGACTATACATATGTAAATAATTTGAAGTATGTTGATAGACAATTTTAGAGATTTCTGCAGGTATTTATTTCATCGGGAGTAGACAATTTCAAGGATACATAAAGGGAAGTATTTTCCTTGAAAAATATTGTTATATTTAAACCTTGTTTTCTACTAAGCATCAATTGAATAATGATTTGCAGTAATTAGCCACAGTTTTGCAAATATTTCTGCCTTCTTTTTCTCAAGGCATCTTTAATTGCAGTTGCGCTTAAACCTCCACCACTAGAGGATATAAGGAAGTGATACCTTGACTATCAAACTTAGAGGTTACTCATACAGTTTCCCCAAGAAACCTGAGTAAGTGAGTAAAGTATCTTTATTAAAGAGTAACAAGAAGGTATGATTAGCGGTTAGCCATGGAACCATCACAATAACTTAAAAAAAAAATAAAAAAATTGAGTTGAGACTAAAGATACCTTTATGTTATTTCCCAATGGTACCATCCACTACACACTAAAAATGTTTGATTATACCATATATTTAGATAGGCTACGTCCGCTTAAGTACCCCTTACATCAGGACAATCTCTAAGGAATACATAAAGGAGTGTCATCCTCTAACATAAATACCATCCCAATCTAAAAAAAAAAAAAAAAAAATTCAGAGTTGTCTCCCCATCTTCTTGCACAAAGCAATATTTATATTAAAATCTTAAAAGATGGCGGGCCAGTATTTGAGAGTGTAAGAAGCTAACCTGTCGGGATACTGAATAGGTTTTCTAGAAGCGGGTATCGACCTATGGTATGACTAGGTAAACCCTCCAGAGTACTGAACATGCTTGCTAGCAGCAGGGCATTCTACCTAGTGAGGATGATAATCTGACCAAAAAATAAGAAATTCTTGAATCTTAAACTTGTCCTGATGTACGACATTACTTGTATGCAAAGATGAAAAGAAGTATGTATGGTTAAGCTAAGGTTAATGAACTCCATAAATCTTCCATTGGGAACTAACTTTAAGACTATCTTAAAACTCTCTCGCCTACCTCTTCTTAACTATATGTAGGATGTTCTATCCTATAGGTGGGGCCATATTCTAACCGTCTCGTCAGATTGATATCTGAAATTTATCTCTACACTTAACAAGATGTAAATCTTAGGCTATTGGGAGAATTGACTGGTTCCCTATATTTTTTATTGTGAGGTGTCACAATACTTAGGAGTGGGGGAGGGGTTTCATGAGGTGATAAATGACAAAACTTCCTATATATAATCCATGAGAAGAAGAAGTAGAATCTTTGTAAAAATTTTGTATATTTTTTTCATGATATGGGCTATTATATCAACAGTTATTTTTTCATTGAAATGCTAAATTCACTGTGTGTTATAAGCCTGCTATACATTTCCACGACACACCACTTAATTGTTTTTTTTTTACAGATTGTTTGAAATTTCACTACAGATTTGTGTTACATGCCTTGAGACAGAAGAACAAATTGTTTATAACGTGTAAGCACAATGACAAGGCAAGTAACAATGGAGCACTCTTATCCTATATTTTCTCCTATTCACCATGACTGTCATAAGTGCCCAAGCTGAGTGCTATGGGTAAACATCCATTACAATACGAACAAATTCCATTTTGCACAGGAGTACCATATGGGGTGCCATGTGGACGATTGGATGACGCGCCATATGAAGGATCAGATTAGGTGCGCACACACTGTAAGTGACCATGATTGTAGGTAAACATGGATCATTTGAATTGATCTTCCTGTTCATTAGTAATATGAGATGGATTAAATGACATTTGAAAATTAAACTATACACATTCTAATGCATTTTTATGATCAAATGTCCAAGTTGAAGACTTGGACATTGATCTAATTCTCTCATTATTACAATCTCCCCCCAAGGACACTATTATCGGATAAATCGGTAGGTGCAGACACTAATAGATCTCCCTAGATCCACCTGGATCTAGAACAAAATAGGATAGGAAATCACTCTTTCCCTAAGTTTCAATCATTGAATCTATTACTAAGAAGGAATGA
The DNA here is from genome assembly GCA_010110895.2 of Picea sitchensis. NCBI lineage: Eukaryota > Viridiplantae > Streptophyta > Pinopsida > Pinales > Pinaceae > Picea > Picea sitchensis. The sequence continues at coordinate 46,027 of SNQJ01S0103568.1, forward strand.
GTGACATACCTTTATATCACTTCCTTAGGTCTCTGTTGTTCCCACTTCGCTCCGGTCCTCTTGTGAAATTAGGTCCAAGACAAAACAAACCAACCAAAGTGAAGATAGCAAAGTGTATTCAATGTCAACCTATGCATATGATCAAGGAGTTACACAATAAAATAAGAGTGATTTTATGGGAATGGGACATGTTTTCGTATTCATATTAATGGCAGTAAGCGTCGCTCTTGAACATGACACCCCCTATTCATCATTTGAATCCGGGTTGGGAAATCCATTTGTCTCTCATTCGACTTGCTACAAGGTCATATCTTGGGTCATCTTTGAGTCAGTGCTACCAAGTCCTTGGTCATGTCGTTCATATGTTCAAGAGAAGTTCGAACGAGCCCTCTATTGAGTCAGCCATCTATAGTTGTCCATTCTTACTATGTCAGCCTTCCCTATGTCAATTTCGACCTGTATTCATATTTTGTTTCACCCTCAAAATCTACTACTTATTTCGTGTCATTGATGGGGGATACATCAAAGCCCTCCTGTGATGAGTCTTGTTCTGTTGACTCCAACTCATTATCCGAAAATGATACTTAGAGATCATTTAGTACCTTGGAACCTACATGCCATAATGGCAGGTCTCTTCGCTTTCGATAGGGGTTTCACATCATTGATCCCTGATCAAGAGATTCCGCTGAGTGCTCGAATTCATCTCATTCATTCGCATTCATTCAGATTGTACTTTGATACCTTGGGAGTCATTGACATCAATGGTGATTTCCCTCACACTTGTTAATGGTTTTCATCAATGACCGGTAATCAAGTGGTTTCTACCATGTTTGACTTCATCACATGTAATCGCATGGCTAGATTCGTATTTTTAGGTGATGGAATTGAAGACCCTGGGTCTTATATTTTTTATCTAGGTTGCGATGGAGTATGTATGATTTTTATCGACACATAGATCCACTTTGTGTGTCATGTAGCTATGTCATTATTCAAGTCTTCTCACATAGATCCATAGTGTATTCCTGGTGGCTATGTAGCATTTTGATGACATGGATCCATAGTGTATGATTGGTGGCCATGACCTATGTTTATGATTCCATTCATTTGTGATCTGAGCATGGGAATGCCTACCTCAGAACTGGTATTATATTCTGCAGATGCTTGGTTGTTTATAGGTTTCCAATTAGGTGCATTCCTTGTTTCTGACACACACATGCATTTTACAAAGTATTTTGTCTATCACACGTTCCATCATCATACTTTGGGGGGCATTCTGTTACACATTATTTTGGTCACTCTAATTATGTCTCTACAAGTGATGTATTCAAGCTCCCACAAGGAATTTTTTCCTGAGAAAAGTGACTATTGTCTTCTTCCAAAAAACACATTTTTAAGATGAGTTTGCATGCTACCTATGTTACAAGATGAAAAAATCCTTCATTCTCGTGGGCAACCCACACTTAGGGTGCGAACTGTTCGCAGTCTACTCTATAGGTAGGGTGCGAACCTATTTCAAAGCTTGGAAAAGAGAAGAGGTCATGAAGGTTCTAGAAGGGAATCTTCTAGAAAATGAGTTGGCATTCGCATGGTTGGCATCCTACTGACTTCTC